>CAEGAE010084736.1:0-20759 GCA_903067095.1 Girardinus metallicus
CACAAACGCTATAAATGGCTGTGCAAGGTGAGAGTTCCTCTATTAAACTGACTGAAGATGAAAACAGAAACAGAAAGTTGGAGTATAGACATTTTGCTCACAAATATATAGGCTATTTGTGAGCGTGCCTTTTTATTATTACATTGAATTAATTTCAGATTTTTGTATAACTTTTCTTCAAGTTAACAAAGTGAGCTATTATTGTTACAGGTTAATTTTCTAAAGTGACTTATTAGCTAATTAACTTTTCAGTGGTATTACTATCTGTCTGAGGTACGCTATGGTCAAAAGTAAAAGTTTGTCCAGTTTGTTTTAAAATGTTTATTCTCTCTTCTGCTAAGAAGTTGTAAGGACCTTATACGACTGTCTTCGGGTTGCTCAGAATAAAAGCCAGAACAGAAGTCACATTTTACCTTGTAGCAAACATGGCTCGAAGAGAGGAGAAAGTAGCTGCGTCCTCCTTTAGAGCCTTGAGTTCATTCCGGAGCTTCATCATCGTCTCGGTAACCATGGCCTTCTCACTGTCGTATTTGCTCTTGAGGTTGGCCAGGGCGACTTCTGCTGTCTAAATGGATATTATTTTACATTTGTATTAATTACTTGCGATTCTGAAAATTGTGACAGACGATACATATGAGACAGATAGCAAATGTAAAATCCTCCTCTGACCTGTTTGTTGGCCTTCAGCACAGCTCTGAGAGTGGCAATTTGTTCCCTTTTGGTGCTGAGAAGCGACTTGAGCTTGAGAATCTCCTCCATGCAGGCCTCTTTGTCCTTGTCTGCCACGGTGCTCAGCTCCAGGTTGGCGAGCCTCTGACGGGACAGCTCTGTGGTCCGGTCCACCGCCTGCTGCAAGTGGCGGATCTGATCCCTGATGATGGCTACCAGGTTGTAGATGTTCATGGGTTCAGGGCGATGCTCTGGAGCTGCAGCAGTCACCACAATGCTGCAGGACTCTGACTTTCCATTGTCGTTCTCACTCATCAGCCCGCTGGTGAGAAGAACAGTCTGCTGCTCCTTCCCTTCCTGCCCTCGTCTCACCGAGGCTTTGCCGTCTTTGTAGTAGTCAAGCATGACCCGGTTGGGAGTCTCATTGTTGCACATGCATACGTGGTTGTAGAGATTGGCCAGCTCTTCGCTGAAAGCTATGAGCTCATCCTGGGCGACGTTGAGACTTCCGAGGGATTCTCCTGCAGCCGTTGTGGCCAAACGGAGCTCCTTCTCCAGGCGGGACACCTCCGCTTTATCCGCTTGGTTAATCTTCTCCAAAGAGAACAACTTTGACGTGAGGTCTTGGACGTCGCTCTCCAACCGCGCTCGCTCGTCTTCGTACTTGGTTCGACACTCCTCGTACTGAGCCCTCAGCGTCTTCAGCTCCTGCCTCAGTTCTCCGGCTTCAGAAACGGCCACAGTGTACTTGCACTGCAGGATCTCCGGCCCGTTGATGTCCAGCTCGTAATAATCTCCGTCATCATGGCTGTCCCTGTCTTTCTCTGTGTCGAGGGCAGACTGGCGCTCCTTGCTGGCCTGGAGTTTCCGCATGGCGCTTAGATTTTCAGTCAGCTTGTTGACGGTCTCCTTCTGCTCAGACACCGTGCCGTAGGCCTGCTCCAGCTGCTTCTGGCTCTCCTGCAAAGAGTTCATCAAGGCCATCTTCTCCCGCTCAACCTGAAGCACAAACAAAATAAACCTCTTAAATGATGTGGGTCACTTTTTCTCTTAATAAATATCTATTCTATCCTATATGAAATAGTTTGTGCTACTAATCACTGGTTAGAGTCCGCTCAGTCTCATAAAAACTTAATTCAGTCAAGATCTTTTTCCAATCATTGTTGTTGAGATTTTTAGTTTCTAAATACATTATCGAACTGTTCTGTCGCCCATTATTAAGACAAAGCTACAACCACAGATCAGCGCAGCACTAAATATAATTTGATAAGTTTAGAAGTGATAATTCTGGAGTGTTGAGAAAGAATGAGACACTGAAACTCTGTATAATTAGATTTCATCTTCATAACGTCTCAAAATTAATGGTAAAGTCCTGGCTTCATTCACACTATCAAACCACCATGATGTTAGGAACAGTAAACAGTTTAGCTGAAAATATTTAATAGGAATCCATGTTTAGCCTGTGGCCAATCAGAATCAAGCATCTGATAAAGGACTAGTCTAAACAATATACATTTTTGATTAATTAAGCCAAAAAACATGGGCTTAGGTAACATACTCCTTTCAGAGAAAATAAAATAATACTCAAAGTGCATCTTAGCATCTAATACCTGAGCAAGTTGTTGCTTCAGCTTCTGTATCTCAGAGATGTTGAGCTCACTCAGCAGATCATCCACCAAGCTAGGAGCTGGCTTGAAGGCCTCTCCTCTCTTGTTCACCAGCGTTCTGTTGTCCTCGTCGCTGTCGCCCATCTTCACCAGGCCGTTCTCGAAGCCTCTGATCAGATCGTCGTTGTCAGGTTCATGGATGGTGGAGGGATCCTCGTGGAGTTTTGGGTTATCGATGGAGATATTAAAAGAGCTGCTGTACACGGACCCCCCAATGGTCATGTAGTGGGAGAGCTCTTTGCGCAGCGTGGCCTTCTGCTCACG
Source organism: Girardinus metallicus (assembly GCA_903067095.1). Classification (NCBI taxonomy): domain Eukaryota; kingdom Metazoa; phylum Chordata; class Actinopteri; order Cyprinodontiformes; family Poeciliidae; genus Girardinus; species Girardinus metallicus. The sequence goes on from CAEGAE010084736.1 coordinate 2,601, forward strand.
CTCCGTTTTAATCGTTTCTAAAGCTTCCGTGAGCTGTCGCTCTGCGATTTCTCTCAGACGCATAGCATCCTCCAGCTGGCTTTGGACACACTGGGAGTCCTCCTCCAGCCGACGGATCTCATGCTTAAGACCTTCAAACTCCACCTGTACACATTGTCAAATCACAATCAACACTTTCAAATATTCCTGCTCTAACATCTCACAAGGATAGAGAAAACAGAAAAAGGATATTTGAAGATTTCCATCATTTTTATTCTGTAAAATCCCTCCAGGTCGTGCCTTTATTTATGCTCTCCTCTCTTCAGCTCACTCCTCAGGTTTTCAATAGGATTTAATGTTTAGGGACTAAGATGGCAGAAATGTGGGTTTGTTGCCAGGCATGACGTTTTTAGATACCAAGAAATGTGCAATATGTGGTTCAGCTAAAACTTCTTTCTCTTAATGCAGAATTTGTTTCCTTCACTGAACTCAAGTTAAAAGGTCTCAAAATTTTAAACCTCTTTGACCAGGTATAACAAAATGGTCTAACTATGCACATATTTTCTTATATCATAAATTTTACCTGCAAACATTTGATAAACAGTTTATTTACAACATAAGACTACAAGCATCTGCTTTATTCCCGTAGTAGCCAATGTGTGTGGGTCTGTCTTAGTCGTAACACAGCAAAAGAATCAGATTCACGTACAAGAACTTCCATTTTTGGGACTTTGCTCGTCTCACCTGGTTCTGCCGCAGAACAGACACCTGTTTCTGCAGGGAGATGTTCTCCTCCTCCAGCTCAGTGTAGTCCTGGAGAAGTCGAGCTTCCCGAACTTTATACTCTCTGATGTCGTCTCGAAGCTGAGCCCGCTGCAGCTCTGCCACATCTGAATTCTGGACAGGACAGGTGTCAGAACAGGAATAACTTTATGTTTCTGCAGCTGGACACTGGATATACTTTAGTTATTGTGGGAACTATCAACTCATTCCAGGTCAAATTAGGACCAGGGTATAACACAGAGCACAGGTCAAGACTTGGAGAGGAAATGACAGCAGGAGGACACTGTCCACTTAATAACTCAGGCTACAAAGAGACTTTTGAGGACATCCTCTGTTTTACTAACTATGGACCATTACATCATCTTTCCTGCTGGACAAATTCAGAAGTGACTCCTTTCTTGTTGCAAACACTGCTATCTCACTAGGGTGAAATTACTGCCTTACAATACAAATAAATACATCTTGAAAACTTTGGTCCCATTTTGTGAACTGAAAATGCATGCATTTCTGTCAAACTCCTTTTATTTTGATTGACAGAATATTTTCCAGGAATTATTCCTTAGGGGAGGAATAACTTTTCATTCACAATGTACCTTTTCCTCACAGGAACCAGGAGCTGAAAAAAATGTTCTGGGAAAGAGATTTTCTTCAATAGTGAAGCAGTACTTTTCAGATTGCAGGGGAATCTTCTTGGGGGCTTAAAATAGGACGGACTGTGGCAAACCCAAATAGACAGAACTGAGAAGTTATTTAATGACTGATCTAAAACACAAAACAAAACATGCTAATTGAAAAGTTTTACTGTGTTCTCTTAATGAAATCGACAATAAGACGCAGCAGGTGATTGTGATTCCACCTTTACAGTGAATTAAATCAACACAGTTAAAATCAAACTTAAGCCTGTCTCTTTGTTTTGTTGGGGAGTCTTAAAATTGCTGCTTTTACTTGACTGTGTCTAGAAAATGTACATACGGATAAAAAGGAGATTAAATAAAAACCCATGCTTGAAACACTCCATTATAAACTGCACTAAAAATAAGGGAGAGGTTTACCTCTCTCATTTCGAGAGCAATGGCAGAAAGGCGATCATTTTCTGTTTGAGCACTTGAGAGAGACGCTTTGGCCTGTCGGAGCTCATTCTGCAACTCCAGGACCTTCTGCTGGTACAGAGCCTCTTTACTGGCAGACTCCAGTATAAGCGACTCCTCCCTGCTTTCCCCATCTGCTGCCACCTTCCTGTGGGTAGAATGAGCCTGTCCAAACGCCTAAAGACAGACAAACATGAAAACAAGCCATTAAATCAACACAGTTAAAATCAAACTTAAGCCTTAAAAAAAAAGAAAGCCGTTTTAAGTTGCAGATTTAGTTGTACATTCAAAAAAAATTATTTATTAGTGAAAAATTAAAGTGTTAAAATTCATTGGTACCAAGTAAAGCAAACCTACCTTTTCAGTTTTATTGTCTTAAAATTTGAAATCAAACAACATATTTATAAAATCTAACATTTCTTTCGATACTTTCTGCTTCTTTATTTTTTAACGGCACAATTTCCTCAATTATTTAGAACAAACAAAAAAACAAACCGTAAGATTTAACTGGACAAACAAAGCACAATTCTAAAAATATCCTTTATGTAAAACAATACAATGAGCTGGTAAACATGGGTTTGAATTAAAAGAAGCCGTTGATGACGCACAAGTACTCTTCACAAATTGTTTTCTGTTCTTTAAGTAACTTTTCACCCAATTTAGTGCAGTCCCCTTGATCCCATATTGTTCCAATTTACTGATTAAAATGCTGTGATTTATAATCAAATGCTTTTCTGAGATCAATGAACACACCCACAAATTTATTTTTATCTATAGAGTTAGTAATATCCTCAATAAGTTCAATTAGTGCATGTGATACTGGTCGTTTACTTCAGAAGACATACTAATGATTCACAAGTAGTTGGTGTTTTTCAATACAATTGTCTAGTCTGCTGTTGAATAGCTCTCCCAGGATTTTTGAAAAATTATTAAAGGCAGAAAAGTTGATCAGATCCACAAAGCTGCAGCTCTGCCACATGTTGTGATTTGAGGAACAAGCAGTGGTCTGCTGTCGTGGTTGGTACTGCTGAGGAGATGACTCCAGATCAACAGTCAGAGTCATAAGACACGATGCCAGTGACGACAACAATAAGCCACTTAATTATTAGAGCGTGATGAGCAATGGAATATCCTAATGTGGATATAACTCAACAAAAGTTTACATCTCTGAAGTTGTCACTCATAGAGACTCTCAGAAGAGAAAAAAACTCAAGTTCCTCATTTTGACTTGATATTTAGCCTACTTGGTAAGAAAGTATCAAGCATATTTGGTATCAATAATGTTTGCTCTGACCACTGCGACTAAGATCTGGAAAACATTTAAGCTTCTGAATGCAAGAAAAACGCCACACAACGAGCAATTCCCAAGGCGGAGAAGCTGAATACGTTGGATGAGCTGGAGCACGGTAGAACAGAGCCATGACGCTGAATAATTCAGAGTGAGCAACATTCAGAAACTAGCAAGTACAACAGCTAAAAAAAGCCAAAGCAGTTCCTCTACCGACAACATGGTTAGAAGCTCCAAGAACACTCAGAGGGGAAAACCGAACTTCTCTTTTTAAAACATGGTGTGATTTTTTTCCCACAAGTTGGGATCTGAGATGCCAAATAAACAAAGACATGAGAGGTGTTAATGTCTTTTTGCTTTGGGTTCATAGCAAACACAAATGATTAATCTATCCAGATAATGGAAACAAAGTAAAATGAATTATTTCCATTTCAGGAACAAACATTTTATTTAGATTGCTTCTGGCCAACATTTGCTGTCTTGGTACTAAGACAAATTATATTTTAATGACTTCACCACCTTTACACCTTCTAAACCTTATGTTGATTTACTTATGTTGTCACCAATTATATCACTGCCATAGAGAGCCTCAGTGTACATTACTCAAATAATTAGCAAACACTAATTGTTGTCCAGGTAATTCATTGGTATATGCATATTATGTGCAGTGATATTTGGATAATAATGAAAATATTGTGCAGCCTTACCTATCACACCACTTTGCTGCAGGCTATTTCATTTAACTCATAAAAATACCCTAACTTATATTTGAAGTACATCTAAACCTGTAAAATGATAATAATAATAGAAATTATTATTTTATCATTTCAACAATAATAAGTTGTATATGCCATAGAAAATATATATATAATTACTGATGCTACAAAAAATTATTGTTGAATTTCTTAACAAAACGTAACATTTATATCTCATTGTCAGAATTTAACGTTCGAGCTTAAACTGAATTTGTATGCAAGTGGAATTCCTCTCTGTTTCCAATAAGTGCTTCTATTTTATCAAAACTTTTAAAACTCAATAATCAGAGTTTTACTCTAATTTCATTGTCAAAGTAGAACATTTACTAAACATTAGTTTAGTGACTGTAATCCAGAATTATTTTTTATTGATTTTAACTCACAGGTTTCAGTGTAAATTGAGGGATATATTTTCCACAGAATTTCAGCTTTCAAACACTTCCAGCTGTCCCTATATTATAATGTTTTTTTTTTCTAGTTAAAGAAAATTTTGCTGTCATGATTCCTACTATAGTATCTCCAGCTGCTGTTTACTGTAATTGCATTTTAACCCCCGAGTTGTGCATGCAGGAAAAACATTGAAGTTTGCTGTAGCTATGAGCTGGAAATGTTCATCTAAACAACCCTTTGAAAAAAGAAGAAAGGGGAAGTGGATAAAACCTGATTAGGAGATATTATCTCACCAAAGATTTACTTATCAGTGCTCAAAAGGAAATGTCTGCAGCATATTTTGCATTTTCAACCACCGTCAGACTTTTCTTCAGAACTCGACCCAACAACAGAACAACAAACTAACTTTACAAATGCAATTGTCTCTCTTAAGTTACTGAGGTTTATTTGACTAGAGGGCTTTAGTTTTTACATACCAAGGGCAAGTGTGGGCAAAAGACCAAGATGTTGCTTCTTTGCCTGGTTTTCTAGCAATCAGAAAAACACTGTTTATTGTACATTTAGTGGAAACCTAACCCAGCTGACCTGCTAATAACCATGATTAACACACGCACAGTATATTTAAACCACTATGTGCTTTATTAACCAGGTCAACGTGCCTCCCGGTCACAGTTAGGGTTACCACTGACAGCCTGTCAGCACTTAAACATATCCGTCTGCGTGGCTTAGACCTCGGCTTACCTCCTTCAGCTGATCTAGCTCCTGTCGGACCGTCTCGTATTCCGTCTCCATCTCATCAAATCGCTGCTTGAGCTGCTGCTTCTCCTCCAGGACGGCCAGCCCGTACTCCGCCGCCTGGATCTTTTCGTGAGTTGTCTCTCGCAGCTCGCGGGTCAGACGGTCCACCTCGACTCGGAGCCACTGCGGCCCAGCTTCGGTCACCAGCACCGCCTCGGGATAGTCCTGCTCCTCCATAGACATCTTGGCAAACCGCCGATTCAGACCGTGACGGAGCCCAGCCCTGACTTGGGCTTTAGCGGGAGCAGAGCAGGGACAAAAAAAAAAAAAAAAAAAAAAAAAAAACTCGGAACGCCGCAAATCACTGTCCTCTTTGTTTGAACCGCATTGTCGCGGTTTGAATGGCGTCTTGCTCCTTCTTTTTTTTCCCCAGTCACAGACGTCGAAATGCTTTTAAATTAAATAGTTTTGTCATTCTCGATGACTTTCCTCAGTATCTTCATGAGGCAGCCAGAGGAAACTTCAGTTGAGATCATCGATTGGAAAAAGCTCTCCACACAGCTTTCAAATCTACGTGACTGTAGAGGGAATTGTAGTTTTGAAGGAAATGCTAATGTCACATTGACTGTCTGGTACAGCTGGGACGTTGACTTCAACTACCAGAGTGCATAGCGTGACTTCCAGAGGATACGTACTAACAACGTAATTTAATTCAAGGCTGCCATCTAGAGGTTTTACAATGAAACTACATCTATGTTCACGAAACAGGTAATGCGCTAATTTTATCTGCAGTTTAAAGGTCGAAAACAAAATATGTACTTTCAGCTCAGAGCTGCTTATTTCATCTGAACGTAATCATAATTAAGTTTTAAGAGACATTTTAATGGGACAGATTCTTTTATTACAAACAAAAAACAGACACCAGAGTCATAGAGTTTGACGTTCTCCAAAATGCAGTGCTTTCAGTGTGCCATTTTCACTGTAGTCAAGAGTTAGTTTTGTTCTCGCTGGAATCCCCCCTCAGAAGACCTCCAGGTCTGAAGAGTTGTAGACTATGCTGTCTTTCTACCATTTTGAAGGTAGAAAGACAGTACAGTGTGTGTGCCTTTGAATGTTGCAGAGCGCCCCCGTAAGGTGAGAAGTACAAAGAAAACTTTGACCTTTCAAGTCTGCCATCTGCAGAATGTGAGTTATTTTCAGGCTTATAAATCTGCAGTTAGACTTAAAAAAAAAAAAAAAAAAAAGGAGCTACAGTGAAGCGTAAAGCCTTGTGTGAATGGCTTAATAACAGCAATAGTTATAAGTGAACTAAGTTGACTGGTGGTGGCTTAGACCTAACAGTCTCTTACACTAAGCAAATATATATGTATATATATTTTGTTTATTTTTTCAAGAGAATGTATTCAAGTGTACTAAAACATGAACAAAAAAACTTATTCTCTACTATTTGATTTCCCTCCAAAGTCTTAATATAAAGAAATTAAAACAGTGAAGTAAATGTGAAAGCAAAACAACCAGATGAGGGACTTTCCTTTTGTGCCAACCCATGTCTGAGTGGTTGAACTGGCTTCAGGAAGTTGTCAAATGTTGATTGTCTTGCTGTTGTTATACCTGCTTGGAGAGCTCTCCCAGCTTTAGCTGAGTTTACATGGTATGTACACCTGTTCTCATAGGTTTTTGCTGTGATATTTAACCTGTGTTAATGCCAAGCTACTTTCAGTGTCTTTATCTACATTTTAGTATTTTATTGCTTTATACTCTGCTCCCTCAGTCTTCTGCTGTGTCGTGATTTTTTTTTTCTTATTAGTAAATCATGTGTTTGTTTTGTCTGTTCAGGAAAATGAAGGAAATCCTATTAACAACTTTTACAAACACTGTACGTATACTTTAGTAATTTGTAATTACAATAACTACGCTGTGGTGGCATACAGTTTCTTGAGTCAAATTGTGTTTTTATTTGAAGTATATTATATTTTAACTATGACTTATTATTCTTACTATTTTCAGACAAATATTACCATTTTTATTCGGTCTGCTTTGGTCTGGGATGTGCCATGGCACTCTATAGGCCATTTCATTGTAAGTATGTTCTGTATCCAACTTCTTAAAAGGTAATTACTTATGTTCTATTATCCAGCTACTTCTGTATACATTGCACTTCAGTTTTTCTTTCTTTTTCATTTCCAGCAGTTTTGGTACCTTCAGTTCTAGGTGTGTTTTTCACCTTAGCATTTGAGATTTTAGGTATAACTTTGGGTAAGCTAACTCTTGTTTTATTATTATACACTGACATTTTATTACTTTAAATATGGCTGATGTCATTCCTTAATCTTTTTGATTTATCAGTTCCCATTTCTTCATTGGTTTACAAGCACAAATGTGTTGCTTGATTATGTCACCAATAACATTTTTCTTCTTAGACCTGCCAGCCCAGACTAAAAGCTGCAAAGGTCTTCCATATGACAAAAGAGGTAGGTTTTTGCATTACAAAAAAATCCTACTAAGCCACAGCTCCTTCTAAATTAATTGGCATTATTGGTAAAGACGTCTAAGCCTTGAAAGAATTAACATTAAAATTCAGTAACATATTTTATTGCGGTTCTCTCACCTTGAGCCACCCTTATCATTTCATTCACGGTACATTTTTGTCAAAAATGAATCCTTATCCAGCCTTTGTCACAGTCAGATGCCATGTTCTCTTGTTTTTTGCACCCAAGAGAGGTACAATATCACCTAAATCAGGTTGCAATTTTAAAACAAACTCATTATCCTTGATGTTATATGTTGAACTGTAAAAGTCTTTATCATAGATGCCTTTGGGCTGCTGCACTGTACAATACATGTACTGCAGAAGTAATGGCAAACTATTAATTAATTTGGAGTGCAAAAGCTAATTTAACCCTACGCCTCTTTTCAGATGTGTACTGGGGATTTGGTCTTGCCATTTTTGTGGCCTACTTGAACCTTCACTCTTACCACGGTAGATACCACATACTTGGTGGATGCTTGATAGAGTGCTACCTTGGGCATATGCTGTTTCATGTGTTTAAACACTCTACTTTCATTTTTAGTCTATACTCTTTCATACGGATGTGGAATCATAATGTTTGCTCTAAGAGGTGCCAAACGAAAATATAGCTTTCTGAGGTATGTAGGCTTGAAAAGCAGTTTACAGTTATGTTGTTGAGAATTTGTAGCTTTTACTTTATCAAAATTTAGGTTCAACATGTCTCAATACATTGGAAAGTTAGTTGTGGTCTGATGTAAAACATTACATGTTTTCTTTTTTCTTTTTTTGGACAGGAAGCGCCAGCAAAGACAGAGATCCTGGTGGTAGCGTACGTTTACAACCTTAGGAAGCAGAAAACGGGTTTGAAATCATAAAAGCCAAAGAACAAACTTGTTCTGATAAACTGTGAAGAGTGAGATATGCCAGGAAGCCATCAATGATGCCATGAAAGAATGATAACGTTGGACTTTGCTTTATTTTTATTTTCTCTTTTTTGTAGATATAATAAAAAGCTCCTCAGGCATGTGTAGTATTGAAATTTTAATATGATATCAATATTTAATTTTCTTTTGTATAAAATATTTTATTTTATATTTTGAATTTATTTAAGCTATGCAGGCACTAAATAAACAGAACAGAACACAAGTTTTCAAAGTCAAATGCAGAGGGCTTTATTACATGATAGTATGGGAGATACAAAATTTAAAGTAACCAAGAAGGTGTTTTGCTTTTTCTCATGTTCACAAGTCAGATGTAACTAAAATTGCTTTTCTTAGTCATACACTGGATGGACCTGAAACCCTGAGGTGTGTAAGTCTGAACAGCTGTAAAAAATAACATTAAAAACAGTGCTGAAAAGGAAAAATAATGAAGTGAAACTTAATGGTTTATGATTTCCTCACATTTCTTTGTTTTTTTTTTCTTTTTTTGTCCCCACTACCTTCTACAAACAAGAACCCACATGCCATCTTTCTGACACAATAAACACATTAAACTGGGCCCCACCCAGTATTAAAACATTAGAGAAATCCACAACTATGTCTTGTGAAACAACGTAAATAAAAGAGCACTGAAAACCACATGAAAGTGTAACTAACATGTAGAGATGCACCGAGAAATCAGCTTGGTGATCAAAAATTCAGCTTGTTTGAGTGCTACCAAATTGCTCTTACAACAGCAGTTTTTGGTGCAGAGGCTGTTACTGGGGGAAGACTAGTTATTTTCTGTGTCAGTTAGGGTTATTGAAATTAAGCCATAGGACACCCCCAAAGTTAAAAAAAAAAACTGTTTTTAATGATTTTTTTTTTTTTTCAGTGACAAATGCCATGCACTCATTGTGGCTGCTTACAAAACACAACTAGACTTTGCCGGCTTCTTGTCATTTCATTCTTTTTTACCCAAGCTCCTCGTGAATGAAATATTGTCATCTGCATATTTCAACTCGTTCCAGCTTTGGGGACTTGGCAAATTAATTAGGAAAGAGGCAGATTGACAAACTTTCAGATATCTCAGAAATCTGAATGTATTACAGCAGAAGTAGACCATGTTAGCTTTTTAAAGTTTTAACCTCTATCTGTCATGGAAAAGGAGGAACTGAGAAATATTGACAGCCCTTTGAAAATCTCAGAGTTCAGGTAACAATCTACACTGGGGAAAACAAACAGAAATGGGTGTTTACAATTGCTAATGCTAATTATGCTAATTGCTAACATAAGATGAAAGACAACTTAAAATCTAAATTCTCATCATTTTTTCTGTAAAATTAAAAACACTGCTTTACAGAGACATTTCTATCTGAGATGTTGCTCCTCATAACTAATGACAAGAAACCTGCTGATCTTTCTTCAACAGAAAGGAACTAAAATTGGTTATGGTAGGTCAAAGCTTTACAAAAACAACAAATCCCAGATTGATGCATCTCTAGTAATGTGTTAAAAATAGAACAACAATTTGTTTTACACAGTGACAATCCATCAAAGGTAAAATAACCAATGGCAACAACTGGAACCAATCCTCTCTCTGGATTGGTCCATAAGAAGGTAGAGATTAAACGTGAAGATGTGTGTGTTAGAGGTTATTTATCTCGGTGTGTTAGGATGAATGCACAAAAGGAAAGTTAAATCAGACGTCTACTTAAAGGTGAACTGCACAAAATCACAACACTTCAGTACATTTTTTAAGTGAATGGTTTAATGATAAAAACGGGTTCTGTGCTTCCACAACATACGTGACTGTCTATCGCCATCTGGAGGGGATTAGTTAGAAAGGTGGGTGGGGCACAGAGGAAATTACTTGGCATTAGCAGAGCTGCTGAGCATCTTTCGGATGGCCTGTGTGATGGCATCACGGTCTATCCCATAGATCTTCAGGAGCTCATGAGGTTTGCCACTTCTGGGAATGTGAGACACAGCCAAGCGGTGCAGAGTAAACCCAGACTCGTTGACCATTGCTGAGGATACTGCCTCCCCCAGACCACCTGTTAAAGAATGATTTAGTCCATTGGAGAAAAAAATTCTACACACTCTTACAGTAAGAAATAAAATTATTTTATGACAAGTGAAAACAATTAAAATCAACAATTTCACCTGATGTAGAACATAAAAAATGCAGTCCAAAGTATTAGAGTGACTAAAGCTACTAAACATTCTTCATCAAGTACAGTATACACTACAACCCTGTGCTTTTATCCTATGAAGAGCTGTGCAAAGCAGACTGTGCTATCTAGGTCATGCTCTGCCCCACAGGCACATGCTCAGTTAAGGAAACCTGACAGCACTCTGCCTCTCTTTCTTTAACATTTACAAAACATAGGCTCCACTACCTTCCCTCCGATAGGAGCACACAACAAAGCATCGTCAGCCAATAGGTCAACGCCAGCACAGCATGCTTGTGTCACTGAGCCAATAGAAACGTGCCACCATGACACAGTAACACATTAACCAATGGCAGAGCTCTGAAGCCACATTATGCTGAGATGCTTTTGGCTACCAGGCTGACGGTGCTCATATAAAATGCAGGAGCAGTGTGGCGTAAGTAACAATTTCTGAAACCTACCTTCGTAATAGTGGTCTTCAACAGTGAGGATCCTTCCCCTGGTGACGCGTGCATGGTCAATGATGGTTTTAATGTCCAGCGGTTTGATTGTGAAGGGATCAATCACTCTTACAGAGATCCTCTCTGGAAGATGAGTTTAATGGACCAAAACAATCCGTAAGCATATCAATTATTTGACAAGTATAATTAGTATGGAAAACTGAAGATTACACGTAATTCTGTAGCTTTTTCTGCAATGTTTCACACAAAAGATGGCTATGGACATCTTTTTTATGGCTATTAAATTGTGACCAGTCCTTTTTTTTTAGCCCAGGAAAATAAATCAGTTGAAATTCAAACCTATTTTCAAATTTCCCATCAGTATTTAGCCTAAGAAAAGATGTTCAAAGTAGAGTTTTGTTAGCCCTTTTGACCAGAACCACTTTAAACATCAAGGGACGTCTTGATGTGGTCAACTGTTACATTTCAGGCACACTTTAAGGTTGTCCAGATGGAAAAAAAAACCTATCTTTTCTGTCTTTTCAGTTAAATTGTGCTCAGTACTGTATTTCTTATTGTCTTGTACCTTTCTTGAGATGCTCAGCAGCTGCAATGGCTTCATGCACAATCACTCCAGCTGCAACCACAGTCACTTGATCCTCTTTGCCTTGGAACACCACCTGGCAAAGACAATTAAATTTTCTATTTTAAGTTGCTATGTTTATGTTCTTTTTATGTTTACCTATGGAGCAGTTCATTTTTGCTAATAGGATAATAGTCACTCACTTTTGCCTGTCCAACATGGAAATCCTCATTGCTGTTGTAGATGATGGCATTGTCTTGGCGGCTGGTTCGAATGTAGCAAACACCCTTATTAAAGAGAATAATCAAGAAAAACATGATGACAAAGAACATTTTTGCTTTGCATAAGGTTTTTAGTACTCCTACGGAGAAACCATTCCTACCTTTGTGGTTGCAGCCAGTTCCACAGCCTTTTCTGTGGTGACACCATCACTGGGGTAGAAGATTGTAGCAGTAGGCAGGGCCCTGAACATAGCCATGTCCTCTAGAGCCATCAGAGAGGGGCCTTCCTCTCCTGTCAGAGAGCAAAATTATTATAATCTATACAATGCATCCAACAGCACGGCAAATTAGTTTTTTGGTGAGTTGTTGCATGCAGGAGAAAAAAGGTCATTCTGGATGCAGGGTACCTGGACTAACAAAGGGATACTTGGTTCCCTGCTGACAGCTTCCAGTGCAGACACAAAAGGAGAAAAAGGGTAGGATTGAGTTAGGACTGAAAGACCAGTGAGGGGAAACCGTAAGGAAGCCACAACATAAGAGTGGAAGAAAAATAATAACTGGAGAGTCATTAAAAGTTTCTTTATTTTTCCAAAATGTACTATTATTACAGTGAGTGCAAAGCATAATCTGAGAAGCGAAAGGCTGAGAAGTTGCCAGACACAGTGTGAAGGTATAAAAGTGGATTTTGTGATGGGATATCTGAGAAGACTGTGGTAAACATGGCTTATTAGTACTAGCAATCTACTAACCAGTAGACAGACCACAATGGGAGCCACACAAGTTGATGTTGCTTTCTGAAATCACTGCCATGCGAATCTGATCATAGGCACGCGTAAAAAAGGAGGCAAGGGTGCTGGCAAATACAACGTTCCTCTCGCGAGCAGCGCATCCCATGGCAACACTGACCTGCAAAAAAAAGGCTTCTTATTATGTATATAGGTGTAATATTCCTGTGTCAAGGGAGACAGACGTGGGTCAAACAAACTTGACCAAAAGATACATCTCTGAGAATTCAATATTTCTCACAAAAACCTTCCCCCAAAAGTCTCTTTGAACCAAAGACCAGGTCAGCTTAGAGTTAGTGAGTAGCTTTCCAAAAATCTCTGCAGCTTATTTTGCCATATGGGGTGAATCAGTGACATACCTCATTTTATGAATAATGTCCTTTGTTCTTTCTTCTTATCATAGCACCATAATATGTTTTGTCAAAAGTAACATGTGGTATCAGGATTGTTACTGTTTTATTGTAAACTATAGTATAAAAAAATACATCAGATTATCATTCTCACATAGCCTAAACCATTACATTTTAACCTTTCTCCTGTATTCAGCCAGATGGTTCCGTCCTCTGTACTGATTAATATTTTACTTGTGAATACACTTGTCATGGCGGTTTATTGTCACATGCATGCACGCATGACCTACATTAGAGATGACTGCTGGAGCCATAGAGTCAGTCTGATTGTCTCTATGTTACGATTTATTGAAAGAATTAAATGAAGAAAAAGAGAGGTATTTTCTAAACAGGATGATTAGGATATGTCGAATTCAGCATAAGAAGGAAGGTTAAAATCATTTAGGAGTCACAATAAAAGAAATGCTAAGTGCAATCTCTTCTGTGTTTGTAAAACATCCACCAGATAATCCCGATTTAAGAACACAACATTGAAAGTATCAAAAAATATAACAGAAAATTAAGCTCTCTGGTTTAGTGAACATTTTTATATGTATTCATTTGGGGATCATACCATGTTCTGCTGAGCAATGTAACACTCAACAAAGCGGTTTGGATGTTCATTCTTGAAGATCTCAGAACAGGTGAGATTATTGGTGTCTCCATCAAGGACTACAACACGTTCGTTGTAGCGACCCAACTTGGCCAGTGCCATTCCATATGCCTTGCGAGTGGCAATCTGTAAAAAACAATTCATAATCCAGCCATTAGTTTTGATCAAGAACACCAGTATAATATTGTGTTGCGGTTATTAATCTGCAGGTCTCACCTGGATTCAACCTATGTAGGACTTAAGTCACAACTTAAATTAAAAAAAGGCTTTTATCACAAAGCTAATGCTCGTATACATGTCATTTTAAAAGAAAGTTTGTTTCTCAGAATAACTTTTAGTTAATGTATATTTTCAGCAATTATTTATCCTCACAGAAAAAGATAATTTTGGATAGGTTTAAATACATAAACAATTGATAATACACAGAGCACAAAATATTTATTTTTTTTGGCAATTTTTTACAAATTTTATAGCATTGACTTAAAGCTTTAAATAGCTATTTTTCTATCTATTACCAGCAGCTACCTGTGCTAATGCTATGTTGTACATAAACAGAAGCAGGAAGTAAGATATTCTGTTGCAGCTGAGGTATTTTTTGGCATTTGTTGAATATTATTTTTAATACCCTTGATAGCAATTATAATATATTATGTAATTACATAACTGATAAAGCAACACTTTTCTATATTTCACAAAAAAATCCTACTCAGAAAATGTAATTGTTTTCTAATTTCTAATGTGCAACAGCTGCCTGTTCTTTTTTTAATCATTTTTTATTTTACCTTTCACAATTGATTAACTTTGCACTACTTTTAAATTATGTAAATGTATTTTCATACAATAATACAAAAATAAAAATGATTGCACTGAGCAGTGCATTAAATAGGACTTGGGCTTAGAAAGGTTGTTTTCAAACTGTCATCTTTTAAAAACATTAAAGCTGCAGTAAATGTTACGAGATTAGCTAATTGGCCTTAAAAAAAAAAAGAGTATGAACACCCAAACCTGTTAGCACATTACATGTATATAAACTGTGGTACAAATTTAAACAGACATTATGTGTTTAATTTGTTATGCATTAGCATAGCTAGCAAACTATAACCCAAATGCTAATTCTTTATATTTATGCTCTAATGTGTTAGCATGAGGCACAAATTAAGAAACACAATGTGACATTTGGAAATTGATGTGAGATGTGGAGATTAACGTGAGATTTAACAGCAAGAATTTTGTTAAAAGACATATAAATGTGAATTGATGCTACATTTGTGTAAATTTGACAAACTTTTTCTCCAGGCTTGTAGTTCGGTGCACTTGGCATACGGATGTTCCTCAGGCTAACAGGAGGGGAGTCCTCTATCGGAGCCGGGGGGTAAAGGTGCTTGCTGGTGTTCATAATCCGGCTCTGTAGATCCTTCATAACCATCTCAGCCATGTCTTTAGGCAAAGCTTTGGCATGCCAGCCCAGTTTATCCTCTGCAGCTGAAACAGCACACATAACGCATACAGGCATTTTTGGTTATGGCCCTTGGAGCTGATAATGGACTGTGTGAGGTTTGTATTTTATGAAAGAAGTGAGCTGTCCATTTGCAGATGAGGAAGATCAAACTATTACCTGGAATCCCTTTGCCTTTAATGGTTTTAGCAATAATTGCAGTAGGTTGATGACGTGGTTGGCTCAAAGCCTTGCAAAGCTCTTCAACACTGTGACCATCCACAATAATGGCATGCCAGCTAAACTCAAACACACAGATGGGCTCACAATAAAATAATGCACATCATTATTTATATTATGGATAAAATGAAAACGTCAGTGGTGTGATTACTTTAACAAATTCTACCATCATATTTATTTCTACTCTGACTATTTCTACCCATGTTGAATTTATCAATGTTCACTATACCCGAAAGCCTCACAACGCTTCTGGTATTTCTCTACATGATGCTGCAGTGGTGCAGGGTCACTTTGGCCCAAGCGGTTGACATCCATGATGGCCACCAAGTTGTCAAGCTGATAGTAGGAGGCAAACGACATGGCTTCCCAGACAGAGCCCTCCGACATCTCACCATCCCCCAGCAGGCAGTACACACGGTAACTGAGGTGGATAACAAAATGAGGGGCTTTTGTCAACATCTTTGTGTATGGTATATACTTGGTTCTGTTTGTTTCTCTGATCAACATTTTTCACTCAGACTGGACTTTTGTTCAGGATCTGAGCTGTGGCTTTATTATCAAACCCATTTCTAAAATAAAATGAATCTGTACAAGCAGACAAAGAATTTATTTTTTGAGAAATATTTCTGCTTAAGTAGATGTACTGGCTGATATAAACAAACAAAGAAAGATGAATATCTGATTTTAAGCCCCCTTTCAAATAATGATTTTCTCATGAAGAGAAGCGAGAACCAGATATAATCAGAATTTGACTCTACAGTTAAATGTGCTTGGGTGGTTAAAATAATTGAGATGTGACTGCTGCGCTCTGTGATTATTAGAGCAGAAGAATCGTGAGTGCAGACATGTAGCTGCAGCACACACCCACTGAATGTGGAAATCCCCATGAAAATGCATTAGAAAGGTGCATTCCTTAAGACCCAAATTTTATTTACAGAATTCATGAGTATAAAAATGCTATTTTATTAGAGTATTACACCCTTTCAAAATTTAAGGATACTATCTTGTGGTGTGTTTTTCTGTGACCATGTGCATTCATTATGATAACGTAGCTGGGTAATGAAGCATGGATGTTCACAGCAAAATTTTACAAAAGAAATAAATAAAAAGTCAAAAGAAACTGCTAATAATTCATTGTGCACATTTGGATCAATGACACCAATTGAGGCATGAGATTTGAGCTGATCAGCTGTTATTAGAAAACAGGATAAGTAATCACATTTGATGAAGGAAATTTGATGGAAAAGCATTCTAAGAAAGAGAAAAGGAAAATAACATTAAAATCACAAATGCAATTTTCCAGATAAAAATAAAAAAAAAATCCACAGTTGAATTTACCAGAAGCATGTTTGTTTGTATGTTTGTTTTTTGGAGAGTTTATATTTAACAAATAAAATTTTACAATAAAATTGTAAAACAAACCAAAATGTGACAATGAGAAGTAGAAGTGACAAGTTATGTCGAAAGATGTCTTTATTGAGTTTACAGAAAAGTCTAGGGTATTTCCATTAAGTTGTCAGTCAAGACATGATAAGGTGCTGAAGTACCTTAAAATAGTCCCTGAAATTTTTATTCTTGCCTGTTGTCCAGTATAAATGTTTGTGATGGATTACCTGGACTTATCAAAGTATTTCCCAGTGTAAGCCATTCCACAGGCCACGCCAAGACCCTGCCCCAGTGATCCAGTGGCTACATCGACAAATTGTTGCCTCTGAAAACACATGAATTATGAATGTCATCATGAGGTGGGGGCCATTGATTCGTTGAGTATACTAATCAAGGGTAATCCCTGTAGGTGCTGTGCAGTCTGTGACTGTTTACCGGAGTTGGGTGTCCCTCCAGGGTCGAGTCAGCCTGGCACAAACTGAGCAGATCACTCTCCTTTAGGAAACCAGTTTCAACCCACATGGAGTACAAGGCAGGAGCAGCGTGACCCTGAGAACAGACACAGCAGCAGCTTAGAATGCCAAGACACAAATATGAAGCAGATTCCTAAACATTCCTGAGAACACTGCAGCTCACCTTGGAAAGGACGAAGCGGTCGTTGTTGAAATTTCTCGGATCTTCGGGGCGGTACTTCATGGTATGGAAGAAAAGGACAGACATGATCTCTGCTACGCTGCAGCATGATGTGGGATGGCTGTACGACAGAGGAGATAAGACTCAGAAAATCCCACAGACTCCAGCTTAGTGCTTTGTCTTTACTCTTTTAATTTCAGGACCAATAGAAAGATTACACATTTCTATGTAAGCTGTTTCCTTTAGACAAATACTGCAATAGTTTGGAGGAAGGTCTTACTGTTACATACATGTGTTCATGTTTTTACAGAAATTTAAAAACGGGGAATCTCTTTATGAATTTTAAATGAACAGTGCTTAGTCGAGGAACTGTTGGAAATGCAGACATTAATCTCAAAATAAACTTGACTTTCTAAAAACTGCAGTTAATTTTTTTTTAACAGGAATATAAATGTGTAAATGTCAGATCTGAAAGGTAATCATTATATCCTAAAAATACACAAAACACTTTTTTTCAGCTCTGTAAAATCCAAAATATTTAAGCGACCTGCTAATCTTAAAAAATCTGACTGTTGGTTTCAAAACAAACAACATTCACAAAAAAATAGACCCAGTGCACTGACTATCCAAAACAATATGCTCAGCCTGTAGTGACATAATTCACGCATATAAATGCTCACAGTCATGCATGAACAGAGTCACTCCATGTTTCCATTGTCAGAATTTTAAAAATCAAATCTACATATTTAAAACAGTGTAAGGGCTTATTTATAACACACACGCACATTTATTTATATATATATATATATA
>CAEGAE010084740.1:0-32343 GCA_903067095.1 Girardinus metallicus
GCCTTATTTAAAGTGTAAAAATATATATATATATATATATATATATATATATATATATATATATATTTTTTTTACCAAGAAGCATTGTTACATTAAAGTTATAATTAACATGTTGTTCTTTTTGTGCCAAATTAATGTCATTCATGAAACAATGGTGAAATCTAAGGCGTATTGGTTTTGTAGCTAAGGGTTAAATCCTTAAAAACTTTACCAACTTTTTTTTTTTAAACTTGCCACTGTTTCAGTCATCTATTTGGTGAAACCCAACTAACTGACGGTGTGCTTCCGTTTTACAATCACTTCGTGTGTAAACAGTATTTTCCGTGTGAAAGAGTCAGTTCTATTTTTGCTCACACACCACTAAGCAACTCTGGCAGAGCGTGGCGAATTACTCAAAACACAGCATGGCGTACTGCCGTTTAGCAGTCAGATGGAGAAACTGTTTAGATAAATTAAAAATTATATTGTGTCATTATAGTAGTTGGTCAATCAAAACTTTTCCAAAACATGCAAGTGCAAAGGAAAATCTGAAAACAATGAAAGATTGAGCTTTTGATGTTGACGTTTTAATGTTGCTAAGGAAAATGTGGCTTTACCATCTTAAATCTTGCACACAACTGCGCGCCTTTGTGAAGGGAGTGGAGAAAAACTGTTGCCATGTAATGAGACTTTGTTCATTAGAGCTGCATATGCAATTACTCATAGCAGCATTTACCTTTTAAAAATACTGGCAGTGATAAGAACAGAAGACAGATGGACATATGTCATTCTAAGACTTATTTGTACATGAAGTAGATATTGCTACTCAATTTGTTTATACACCCTGCCATTTTTAAATATAAATAGGATGTATTTATAAACCTGTGAAGTATTCGTTAAATAAATGTACATGTGTAGCACTGATAAGTTAGTGTACGGAGAATTTAACGGCAAGTCAAAACCAGTGACGTGTAGTTCTTTAATGGGCAAATGGCATCAACATATGGTGATGTATCAAGCGAACTTGAATATATCACAGTGCTGAGTGGCACCCAGGTACTTTGGCACTGTTGCATCTCTGGAGCCAGGCGACAAATGGATGCGCCAATTGGTTATTCACAGTGGACCGTGCTCCCTGTCCTTTTCAGTTCTCTAGAAACTTCAGTCGGTTCTAACGTCCTCGCTGTCTGTGCAGTGTCAGCCTCCGTCTTTTGAGCCACACTGTCATCCATTATGAATTTGTTTTTTTTCCCCCCGCATGACAAGACGGTGCAAGAAAGTGAGAAAAGTGTGAACTACAGAAGGCTTGTAGCATGATACCCCAATAGGAAGGTGCCAGAAAACCTCCAGATGTCTTATTTTAAAAACCCTTAACAGCAAGCGTGAAAACCTCTCGGGGCTATATGGCTTTAACTTTAAATCGGTGCTAAAAGGCTACAGCTCAGAGACTCGGTCTACTTATAGTTTGGAAGCAGCAGTCTCGCTTCTGTCAATGTTGCTGACACAACTAGAGATGCCCCAATCAATCAGCCTTGAATCAGACTCAGCCGTTCTCTAGGCACACGCAAACCGTGGAACTGAAGTCAGTATTATGCAGATTCCTTCCAGTCGGGCACAGAACTGTGGGGAAATCACAACTTACCCAGTTTCCACTCCATTTATCTCCTTAGGTTGTTGGAGCAGCAAGACATTATCTCTAAAACTAGACATTCACTCAGAAATGTAAATTATTGAAAGACTGTGACCAGAAAAGGCTCTTTTTGTAAATGATGTCAACTCCATAAATCCCCCCCTCAGCAGCATTTTGGAGTTTATTTGGTTAATGGTTGCTGAGTTTCATATGTTAGGACAGGAAGAGCGACTGCCAGGCCATTCAAAAAGTAGCGATGTATTTCTGGTTACTCTGGATCCAAACCTTAACTAATTGCCTTTTTCTGGACTTAAGAATCATAAAAGCTATCATGAAAATGTTATGATTGTACCTGTCAAGTATTTTAAGAGTTGCGAAGTGTAAACATAATATGAATCAGTTATGCATAAGGCGGAATAAGCATATTCTTGGATCAATTTATTGCTATTGCAATTTGTAGCAATTTATATATCTTGCTAATGACAATTTATATCCTCCTCATACTGTTTTTGCTAGTCTTTCATCTCAATGGTTTCGGGATAGGTGATACCACAGGAAAGCAATTCTCCTACACCACATTTCTACAAATTTAAGATTATATCCCACACAACTTGATCTCCACAGTAAACCAGTCTGCCGCGGATTTATTGTGGAATTTCAAAAATTACAGCAGGAGTAAATTGCACTTGGGCACTGCTTCACAGATGCCCACAATACTCACTGACTCAATAACATTGCTTCATCTCATTAGGCACTGGATGCAGAGAGTTCATTTGACTTGTGAGGGTGGATGCCTGGAGCTGAAAGTTCCCACTGCCACTCCTTCGAGTCAGATCCATCCCCCCCCAGATGTTTGGCTGAATTCTTTTACTCAGTCAAAAACATTGAAAATTATTCGGTAACATCTCAAAAAAGTAAAGAACCTGGTCATGAGCAGAACACTGTGAATTCCACACCATCACACTCTGTATATACATACAAATCAGAATGGGAATTTATTGAAAGTGTCACATAAGGCGAGACTTTATATTTCCTGTTACTGTGTTGCTCAGTTCACTGAGTTTCATCATTTTTCAGACCAATGTGTCTTTCAAAATGCCATGTTTGCAAGATGGCAAACATTGTTTAGTAGAATAAGCTGTTAATCTATTAATGCTGGACCTCTAGGTGTTTAAGGGATTATTATATGCTTATTTAAATATTCTCTATAAAACTGCTGACCTGTCATACTGAGGTGCTGCAAGTGCTGTGTTGCAGTATCATTCACAGATTTTTTTTGATTATTTTTTTGTGTGTGTTGATTGGATTGGTGTGTGATGTAGATCCTCTCTTACTGTACAATAAGCATCTATTTTTCTGGCAGTTTTACACCAGAATATTTTGCAGATTCTTGTCAGCAAATACAAATGTGTGCTTTATGTAATGCAAAGCCTTCTACGCTGGATGTGATTCATTTGACGGTAAATATCTTAATTAATTATTCATTTCCAGTTAAGTATCTTGCTATCAAAGCATGACAACATCCAAAAGATTACAAGACATCACTTGTGCCTCCCGTCACGATGATCAAACTCTCAAATTTTGGAACCGTGTTAACATTTGTATCAAAAAGTTCTATTAAACACTCGGGATTTTAGATAATTCCTGATAATGGCGGCGAGACGGTAAGCGGCGCGTTCAAGCTGAGATCAAAGCTCGCGAACACCACTGCAGTTCTTTGTGATGCACGGTTGCTAAGCCGGAGCACCTGTGTGTACACATCCCAGAAGCAGCCTCTGGTGGTGAGCGCCGCCTCCCCTCTGTAGTAGCAGGGTGGACTGTCGGCTAGCGTTAGGGAAACACCATGCAGCCCGCTCTATGTGTTGGCCATACTCGTATTTGCGTTTGCGCCTTATAAATCCAAAATTATCCTCCTTCAGACATGCATCAACTTCCAGCTGCCAATCTTTTTTTTTTTTTTTTTCCGGTCTCGTTCCCGTAACACCGAAGCCTCACAAATGTCTCGCTGCACCTCGCCAGCTGGCTGCGGGGCCACAAGGTTTTCTTATTTAACCAAAGTATTTGTCCCAGCACAGGTGCCAATCAGCTCAGCCCAGAGGCAACATGGCTAATGTGTGAAGGTGGCGGCTATTATTAATAATCACCATAATTACAGCAGAACAGGGAAAGCCTGAGCCTTGCTGCTCCAGTGAGTTTCATTCCCTCGTGGTTTGCACGCTCAGCGTTAACTGAAAACCTCTAACCTTGAAATCTTCCCCTGCTTGTTATAAAGGGAGGTACTTGTCTTCCCCCAAACCTTCCAGGAAAGGAAAAGAACGACATCTCTATACAGTGATGTGAAAAAAATCAAACAAAATTAGGACACCATGTTAAGTGTGGCAAAGTGTGCCGTTGTTTCCAGCTCCGTTTACTTTGATGCCCCTTTAGATTAGATCGAGTGCAACCGATTGCCTTAAAAACTCACTCAATTAGTAAACAGTCCTCCTCAGTAATTTAACCTCTGTTTTGCTGGATCCAGTCCAACACATAACAGGGAAATAATTGAAAAACACACAGATTTAAAAAAAAAAAAAAATCAGCTGGAGTTTTATGAAAGAGCCTGCAATACAGCATAAAACTGACCTGGATAGAAAACCCTTCGATGCAGTGTAGAGACTGTAACTTACACAACGTGTTGACGTTAATAGATGTAACCAAACACATTTTCCTGTACACATTGCAAGACGATAATCTTTCCTGACCCCAGAGAGAGATGGTTCATTTACAGACATGTAACAGAATTGAATGTTCTCTTCAGCTCACATTAAAGTGACTTCATTTCTGATTAGCCAAGCAGTTGTGACCCGTTTCATGCTGTGCTACATAAGTGCTCTACTTACTATTGCAAATATTTTAATCACTGCATATGCCCCCTGTGAGGCGACGATCACTTAGAATGCTGGAGTACAGAATAAGTGATCAGGAACAAATGATATGATCAATCAATCAATTTAAGGAAAATTGTAAATATGGCCATATATGGGTAGAATGACTGTATCGCTATGTTACTGGTGTTCAGAATACCTTGATGCACTAGGAACCTAACTATAAATGCAACCTGCCCAAAATTGCTTAGAAAGCAACTAAATTGGCCGTTATTTCAGGCACTGAGACCATTAATTAGTTGCCTGTGGAAGTACATGACAGACCGATCTGACAAGTGCAGAGAGTTTTGAGACTTCGTCGTCGTATAGTGACACAGACACTCTGCTCTAACTAAATAATCAGCTCTACAGAAAAGCTGGTAATAAGTGCGAACCACCTGTGGGACTCCATTCCCATGACTTCATAAAGCACACTGGATGCTGCTCATGCATTATTCAGGCTTTCTGCAATATCTTATTGACCTCTCTCAAGGAGATTTGGACCGGCGTTCATTTTGACAAAATTCGCCAATCGGAACCTCCAAATGGAGCGCATGCAAAATGCAAAGGTGGTGTGCAGAGTTGAAGAATGCGGGTGTCTGCTGCACGTTGGACTGAAAATGAAATTTTTGGATAAGGGAAACTAGGGATACTCATCTTGTGCTAAGGCAGCCTGACGTCGATGGCCTGTGCTGATCGTGACTGATAAGAGTAGATCCAGTTATTAGAAACTATGAGAAAACCTAAATCTGTGAAGCCCGTTTAGAGAATTCATTGTAGTTTAGTTTTCAGACTCTTCAACATTTCCATTAATTGTGGTACAGTCTTGACATTACTCAACATGGTTGTTGCTGACCCTTGACCTACTGTTCTTTACAGGATTGGATTAGGTTACTCAGAAACATTTCATCTGAGTCGGCACCAGTTCTGGACTTTGACTGGGAATCTGGAATTTTTGTTGTTATAGATTTGATGCTGTGTTGAGTATTATGTAGCTACTGATAATGCAAAGACTCCTGGATGCTGTAGTGTGCAGTTAGGTGCTTTTAGTGTTTAACGGTATTCAGGCCCCCGGCCCCTTGAATACCGCAGGTAGGAATAATGGAATAGGACTCATTGACTGCAAGAGGTTCAACTCCTGTGGCTTCTAAACAAACCCAAGTCACCATCCCTTCCCTTCCATGTTTTACTCCAAACGTGTCTCTGTGCATTATGGCCCAACATTTATTCTTTGGTCACAAAAGTGTCCTGATGAAATAAAAACCCCTAAATGCTAATTAAAAAACTTATACAATATTCTGTAGAGATTAAATGCAACCGTTTCTTCTAATTCATACTTTTTCAGGATTTTTTTTTTTTTTCTCAATTGTATTGTAATTGACCTTAACTTTTATCATGCTAGCTGAATCCTGTAGAGTCTGACATGGAGATTTTGACTTGGCAGTTTCTTGTGACATTGCAATATCTGGCTTTCCCGTTTATCTTTTGGGGAAAACTTTCTCGTAATTGACTACGACTTCCTACTTTTGCGTGTATTATTCAGGCTTTCTGCAATATCTTATTGATATTGCAATGTACACTACTCCTGTAGTTCACCATTAGGCAGAATATGAGGAAATTGTTGCTACTTTAAGGTCATTGCTGGCGTTTTCTTTCTTCTCGGTCATGTGTTTACACACACTTGTACATCCTTTTCCCATGACTGCATCCACGACTGCACAGTAAATTTATTTTGCTTTTATTCCCTTGAAACAGTAACACTTGTTAGAATCGAGACATTTCATTACTATTCAAGAAACACAACTTGTGTAACTGCAAGAGTAGCTAACTTTACCTTAAGACCTTGAGAAATTATTATTTTGCTAATGATGTTTTTAATTGCCGAGGCAAACATCAGGTTACCCGAAGAAAACTAATTAAGAAAAGGCTTATGAAAATCAGCTAATTTAATTATAGTACCACAAAAATAACTTTTTGTCTGCTGATGCAAAATGTGTGTTGTGCATATGTATTTCAGTAACTAAGCTCTGGGTGACCGCTGGTTCTTTTAACCTGATAGGCAACATGTTTGCCTTGCTTACATGACAATGTAAGTAAAGGACAGTTATTAAAACATGACGCACAATCAGCTTATTATCAGGAGTTGAAAATGACACGTCTGTTTGTGAACAACCCAAATATGCTGACTGAGATGAGTATAAAGCAAATCACACTCCCAAAATTCCCTCTGAGATCTGTGGCTTCGTCTACCGAGATATCTACCTGCCCTGACTTGACCCTCTGCAGAATGAAGGGTAGTGGGGACAACCACACACCCAGACTCGCCTCCAGCAAGTGCTGTTAGCTTTCCAGGGTGAAAGCTAACAACACAGAGTTCAGAAGTGGCTGCATGGTGCTTACAAGTAGGTCAAATACAGACTGGTTAAAGGAGTCAAAGTTGTGCCCAGATGGGGCCTAATAATCTTGGTGTGGCAGGCCTAATATTATAATAGGTGGGGTGAATATCACTGATCCTCTTGATAGTGAGATGTATGAGGACGCAAGTGAACATTTTTGCCCTCAAACTTATTGCATTAGAAGCACAAAAAAGTGCAACCAGAAGGATTTAAGTGTAACCAAACTGTAATAACAAAATTAACTGGACTGGGCATAACTGCAGTTCTTCTGGGTCTGATTCATCTGACTTGCTGGACATGCTGGTGTTGATAGTAATGCGTGAAAATACACAGTGCATTGTCTCGGGGCGCCTTTGTTTACCTTGTATGTTCCTTGAAAGTGCTAAATATAGAACTGTTGGCATCAGAACTGGAGCACAAAGCAATGCAAGACGTTGGTGTTGTCTGCTGATTCAGGTTTTGTTCTACATCGTGTTGACTTAAGTTTTTATTACACCACCAGGTGTAATAAAAACCAGGATGATCTGTACCCTAAACACAAAGGAACCTGGCAGAACTTAAATGATGGTTTGGGTTATGCTCTGTTGGGAAACCGTGGATCCTGCCATCCACGTTCACTTAAATGTGACTGCATGGTATACCTCGACACTTGTGGTGTCTTTCAGCACAATAACACACTCTGCCGAACAAGTCTGATCCGTAGAGAGCCCGCCTCGCAGTTTGCAAGACTTGAAGGATCTTCTGCTACCGGTTTGGTTTCAGATGCAACAGCACACCTTTAGGGATCCAGTGGAGTTCATGCGCCGGTGGATCTAGGATTCTTTGGCAACAAAAGTGCCTCTAACACACGGTTAGGCAGGTGGTTATTGTGTTATGCCTGATTGTAGTGCAGCACTAATGAAAGGACACAGAAATGTTTCCAATCCCTGAGCCCTGCTCAAGGATGGATGCCTCAGGCAGCACAAGCTGCTACCAAGTTCTCTTAAAATCCCAGCCAAACTACTTGCATTTGCATTCTGGGAAATGTATGCAAGACGATTTGTTGTCCGTATACTTAAAATATTTTGAGTTTTCCTCGCTGGTAGTGCTGCGTGCGTCTATCCTGTTGTCATTTGTTGGAATTGCCACCAACGGCGCTGTCCTCTGCCTGCGCTTCTAGGCGTCTGGACGGCGTGGTGTTCGACTGCGGCTGCAGCATCCGCTGGATCCAGCTGTGGCAGGAGAAGGGAGAGGCGGGGCTTCACACGCAGCAGCTGTACTGCAGGGTTGGAGCCACCAAGATCCGGCTGAACAACATGCACATCAACAGCTGTGGTAAGAAAACAAGGGGCTGATGAGGGCAGAGGCGGGCTACGGGAAGGAAAACAGCAGGGGTGGAAGGGAAACGGGAACCAAACGGAAAGTGAAGGAGAGGGTCAAAGGGCACGGTGAGGTTGACGCGTGACAGAGGAGGAGGTGTGACAGAGATCACAGGGTGAATCTGATGTGCCGAGCTGCATGTTGAACCCGACAGAGGCTGTAGACTTTGCTCCGTTATCTTCCTGTGGTGACTCATCTCTGAAGTGCCTCATACAGTGTGAGTGAGAATCCATCTGCGCTTGGAGTGTCTTGGTTATTATATTTATTAAATGAGGTTAATTGATCTGATCTGGAAAATATGCAGACTTTAAGCTCATGCTTGGTAACCTGATCACATACTGTTGTGTTTGTGTGCTCGCGCCTGGGTACTTGCAGAATTACCGGAGATCAGCGTGAGCCACAGCAGCGTGTTGGTGACGGAGGGCGAAAACGTGACGGTGAGCTGCAACGGATCCCGACTGCCGCTGCCTGAAGTGGACTGGACCGTCGGTGACCTGCATTCCATCAACACACACCTGGTCAGAAACACACAGATTTAAACGACTGATTATTGGACTCAAAAATTGTGATTTCCACTCAAATAAAACAAGAATGCCCGACTTGGAAAGTT
This sequence comes from Girardinus metallicus, assembly GCA_903067095.1. Lineage (NCBI taxonomy): Eukaryota > Metazoa > Chordata > Actinopteri > Cyprinodontiformes > Poeciliidae > Girardinus > Girardinus metallicus. The sequence goes on from CAEGAE010084740.1 coordinate 8,878, forward strand.
GGAAAATGCAATCTTAGAGTGAAAGTTGCAGGCATAAACTTTGTTAACACTTCTGATGGATTATGTCTGAATCAGTGACACAAAATATCTGTTTGAGAACATATTTTTTTTCTGTTGTTGGCTTGTATGGCCACGAAAATATAAGGTAACTCTCAGTGGTTCTAGTCCTCTAGTTCAGGACTAGAGGACGTTTTTCTTGGTTGTGACATCATTTCTAGAGCCAAGTTTATGCTCAACATAGCAGCAGGGGTCAGGGGTCAGAAACCTTTCTCAGAACTGAAAGCAACTTAAATGGTGTTGAGTACAATCTCTAGAAAACTCCACTTCATTCCCAACGTATAATCTTGAATTTAATGTTAAAGACCGTCTTTAAGTTGCTTTTCTTAAACAACCAACTTAATGGAATTCCTTCCTCATCAATAGTTTGTATCAATAAGTGCTGCGAAACCGACTTTGTTCACAAAACCTACCCCGTAAAACACGTGTGTATTTTGAAGAGTAACTTTATCTTGAAAGCCTAAATTGCAAATCTTGTTGGTCGCTTCTATGAGGCCCGCATGAGGTTTGAAACCGGATCTAGAAATAATCCAACACATATATGTGAAAGGAGGCCCAGAACTTTATATATCTTTTTCAGCATATGTTAATTTTATTGTGAAAGTCGAGCGCTTTTTGCTGCAGACTTGCCCTGCGGGTAGCTCGTGTGCTCCCTCAGGGTGACCTGATGCTTGCGGGCACAGAGCCAGCTACCTCTGGACCAGACAGTCAGAGAGAGTTTGAACTGTTTGTCATGTTTGATTAGAGGTGAACTGTTGGTTACTATCTCTGACTGAGACTGGGAGCCACCAGACGGACAACGCTGACCTGAAACGGCTTGATCACATGACGAGCGTTGTCAGCAAAGAATGGCAGTACCCTGTGTGAGCGCTGAGCAGAGGTTCAGCCTTCCGCATCAAAGCAGGGACATCACTGCCATAAACAAAGATGAGAACTTGTCCTATTTTTTTAATAGCTAATTAATTTAATCTCCTGAGTTTGTGGCCATAGGTCTTCAGAGTTTCAGCTTGTTTTAGCAATAGATTTGGTTGTTTTTCTTTCTTTGTAAATCAACTGTGTGTGAAAAAACGATTTTCTGTTTCTTTAACAAATAAGGGCAAAACAGTTGAGCATCAAACAATAAACGTATTACTGGTCTTCACATGATAATCAACTTCTGGGGTTTTCTAATTTGTCGTCCTTAAAAAACACATGCAACTGTGGCCTATATCTTATTAATTTTCAAGTAAAAACGTGTTATAAAAATGTCCTTTTGTCTCTTTCAATTTTCATAACTCAAACCTTCAATATATGCACAATGGTAGGTGAACAGTATGGAAAACTGTAGGTTTTACAGTATGTTGATACGGCAGATTTTGTTTTCCTTATTGGTGAAAAACAATTAGGAAAAAAATAAGAAGAAATTTAAACCTTGAGGAGTGAAGCAAAAACATATAAATTGAAATTAGATTTTAATAGGAGCATTTTCAAAAACATTTCCAATTGTGGGTCAAAACCACAAAGAAAAATTCTGAATAGATGCAGACGAGTAAATTGAAGAAAAAACAAAAACAAAATTACAACTAATAAAATTCAAATCAGCTCACATAAACTGGCCTAACTTTATGCCATTTGCAACAACACATCTGAAGTTATGCAAATTAAATATGAAACCACAAAAACTGTCCAAAAAGTAAAACTTTTATTTGTTTTGTCTCTGCATCCGTTGTCTTGTAGGCTGACGTGAAGAAAAACTTCAACCTGATTTAATAAAATAATGTCCAATCTGCACCCGAGCAGAAATGCACCTGTATATATTTAGTGCAAACTGCTTTGTAAGTCCATTGCATTAAACAAAGCAAATAACGAGAGGAGATTTGCAAACAAGGAAGATCATTTAAATATGGATAAACTGTTTCAGTACAGAGACATTTGAAATGCCTTTGTGAAACAGACGGATGTACACTGTTGGACTGCACACAATTTGCATGATCGAAACACATGCAGCTCCACACTAAATGAATCTACTACTGCAAATCCTAAACTATTCCCCATCCCGCCCTGCAAAAAAAAACAAAACAAAAAAAAACAAACAAAAAGCTCACTTCAGACTTATAAAAGCCCAACGATCACAGCCAGTTCCCCAACCAACCGCTCCGAGGCTGCTGGGTGACATCCTATTGGCCACGCCACTTCTTTTTACAGCCTGGTTACTATATTGATGTACACTCGATATCAACAAGCCAGTTTCTTGTAAGAGAGCTGCTCTGCGTGGAGAGTATTACAGCTGACCCATTATTCTGGCTCTCTGACACAGGCCCCAAGGACATCGCTGTTATGAAAACCGCAGCTAAGCAAGCAAGCAGGAAGAGACAGCAGTCTGCTGAAATTACACAGCAGCTTTTATCCATGACTTTAATGTTTTTAGTGACTTTGCAGATAAAAATTGCCCCCCACCCCCCACCCCGCCACGGGGCTTTGTGTTTAAGCAAAGCTAGATGATGGATAAGGGTGAGTAAAGTGAAAACAGGCATGCCATAATTGTTGTAATTTGGACTCTTTTTAGACCATAAGTTGTGACTCCATCCCAAAATACACAGTGGTTGTATGAAGACGAAAAAAGACGTGAAAAAGTTCCATGTTGTTGCTCTGAACACTGTAAAAATGTCGCACGATGTTAAAACTGACATTAGCAATGCTAGGGTTAATCCAGTCCGCACCTCTTGACTGCATTCTGTTTCCTTCAGCCGGATTTTAGCTAATTAATAATTAACCTTTGTTTTAATTAAGTAATTAAAATTTTAAAGCCCAGCAGCACAATGGGTATATGCGGCGCGGTATTTCGTTCGCAGACCTAACCGTATCTCTTCTCTCCATCTGCTTCCACAGTCGAACGTTTACTGGCCGGACATCCACTCCATCAACCTGACGCTGTTCAACGTCAGCCGAGACGACAACAATTTCCAGCTGACCTGCATCGCCGAGAACTTGGTGGGGATGACCAACTCGTCGATCCAGCTGAATGTCCAGTGTGAGTCGAAGGTTTCCTGTGACTCATTTTTATCAAATATGCCTGGTAAATGTTGCAAATAAAAAAAATAATAAAAAACACTTATAGGCTGATATGTAGAGAGAAATATTTACTCATGCTAATTAGTTCGAATAATCTCCTGATTTGCAAAGCTGTTTGTATTCAACATTATCGAGGCTAATGGAGAATCTCAGTTTTGATTTTAGGGATAGCTGTGGCCTGTGTTTGCAAAGACTCTAGAGAAATATTAGCAGCTGGCAAGACAAAAATGAAGTCAATTTGACACTCTAACACCACACGGTTTGATACCACATTTTATTATCAACTGTTGGCTTTTGGCAACTATTAGAAAGATGATTATCTCATATAGGGACATCCTAGGGGACTTGGTGTGTTTTGGCGGGAAATGTTGACAAATTTCACTTCTTAATCAGGTTTGGTTCATTTGCACGATAGTGCTGCCCAATGTCAGAAAAAAGACACGTTAATTTTTATGCTTTTGGTAAAAATGGTACAAGCTTCACAACGAATTTCTTTCTTTACCTTTACATGGTTTTGCCGCCTCTCTCTCTGATGAACAATCCATCTATCGTGCCAGACATATTATGTATATGCATAATGTTAATCCCTGATGTTTGAAATATAATATCCTTCCCACATATGGTAACCAAGCAATCCATTGTGGATGTGATGGGGACTCCAATTGAATATATGACGCAGTGTTTTGGTAATTTTCATATAGAGCGATTTAAAGTGGGCAAAACCTCCCAAATAATTTCCTGCAGTTCCAACAGCTGCCCTTATGGGGCGCTATCGCAAGAACCTGTCCAGTATGAGCAGCAGACTACGCGGCGCTATCGAGCATGTTGTCCTGTATACATGAAACCAGTGTAGCAGCACAAAATGAAATGCAGTGAGTGAGAAACTGAAGAATTCAGCTGTGATTACACAAGTGAAAGGTGAGGTATTGCAAAGAATGAAGTTTTCAAACCACATGCTCTGGGCTCACAATCCATCATTCTCACACTCATCTACTTACTGATTTTTCTGTGAAACATAACTCAAATTGACCCAAATCGTTGGCGATATCTAAAATATCGTAACGACAATGTAGCTAGGGAAGCTGAAGTACTTGGCCACAATACCTACTTGATGTGCTGTTGCCTGGCATTTGCAAGCAGCCAATCCAGGAGCGCCATTTATTTTCCTTGGCACTAATTGGCTGTACCTCCCAGAGAGAAGATAAGGAAGACTGTAGATGTTTGCTTCTGCGGCCGGAACTGAAACACTTTCCACTGTGTTTAATACATATTTGGTGTTTGAAACTTTCAGCAGTTCTAAGCGCTTTAGAGGGGTGTCTAATGAATGAGCAATTTTTAGCTAATCATCTGTCAGTTGTGTTCCAGGTGTCCATGTTTTAATTTGCTCTATTTCCTTTCATACCTCATTTGCTTTCTGGTAGCAAAATACGTCAGAGTCTGCTAGCAAGTGAGCTATAATCAGCATTTTCAGGTGGATCTGAGGTTGAGTTTAGATAAAATTCCACGCCTGCCCAAATGAAGAAGGCAGTCTAAGGTAGCAACATCTTGTGAATCAAACAATGTGGGTGTACATGTGTACTTGCAGACCATATTGTTTGGTGATTCAGTGTTAGTATTGGACTCTATGAGCCATAATGATAAACATGTTTTTGGGAGTACGTAAGAAGCAGTCGATGTTGGTTATCTGATTAAACCTGCGTCAAGCTTTTGCATAAACCACATACCTTTCATCGGTTAACACACTCAAGGTACACCCCAACACCCCACAACCCGCAATCACTGGAAGAAAAAAACAAAAAAAAAACCCTTTGTTTCCAAGCTACTGGAACCAGTAGACCTGCAGAAAGCACAAAGTGTTCCTGAGCCTTGGTGAGAGAAAATGAGCTGCTAGCTGATTTTGGGTGAGATTATTGAGGGCTCCATATGTACAATAATAAATAATTTGTAAAGTCTAATAAATTATAAATAAACTGAATATTATCCCACACCAACAGTAGAGTTGGTGTGGGATAGCTACAGCTACGGATGGAACGTCTCTCGTAGTGTCTTCCTCAAAGCACGCGATCCCTTCAGCCTGAGGGTTCGACTGGGCTTGAGGTCAGGCTGCACATGGAGGGAGTTTTGTTGCATGACGACATGCGCCACTGACTCACTGTGGGTGTCTACCGCAGGCCGTCATGAACCCATCCATTCCCCCTTCTTTTGAGGAGGTATGAAGAGGTTGAGTGTCTTCCCCACTAAGATATTTATCAGATAATTCGGATAGCTAAAAGGCACCGCACTAAAGTCGTAGTGGATGTGACAAGTTGTTCTGGATTTACGTGAACATGTTGCTGCTAACCTGCTTTACAGAGAGGAAAAAAGCTAATCGAGAGTCTTGTGTTAGACAGAAGTTAGAAGACAAATGTCAAGTTTACTTGTGTAGCAGATTTCAAGACAGTTTCATCATAAACATATCATACAGTCATGAAATATGAAACAATAAACATTACATTTTGTGAAATGCAGTCATTAAAATCATCGTGCAAGTGCATATCAAATATGTTCAGTGTTTCACTCACTTTTATTCAAAGGCAACGCTAACGAGCCTTGATGTGAAAGGACTCGGTGTTTCAGTGGTTTTGCTGTTTTCTAGGAGTTTGTTCCAGATTTTTTGGGTATAGCAATTGGATACGCAGAGCAGAACCAGAACCAGAAGACCTGAGATGTCTAGAAAGTTGATACAACGACAGATATTTAATATATTTTGTCGCTAAGCCGTTCAGTATTTTAAGTTAAATGCATGTATGAGTTTCTCTAGGTTTTGCTGAGACATTAGTACTTTAAGTGTGCAAATGTTGTTCAGTTCATTAAAGGCTGACTTTGCAACTGTCTTTATGTGACTCTGAAGGTTCGCGTCCGAGTCCATCACTACACCCAGATTTCAGGCCCGATCTCTAGTTTCAAGCTGTAATAACTGTAATGTGTCCACAATTTTGCCTTACCTCCAAGGTTCTTCACAATAGTACTAGAAAGATGAACAAGTTTTGCATACATGTGGATCATTGCTTAGTTATTTTAGGGAAAAAACAAAAAAAATCCAAATTTTATTTCTGACATAAGGTGTAAAAGATCAGTTTTTGTTTTGTAACCTTAGTACCTGAGGAGGTTTGTCTGAACAAGAGACAGATGTTCAAGTTTTCACTCCTTCTCTGTACTTCTACACTCTTTTAAACCGATGTTTTGAAATCGAGTTTTCCATTTAATCGTCTTCTGCCTTTGTATCTAAGACTCTTCTGAGACAGATGGCTGAGGGGCTTCATAACACAGAAAACATCATGTCAGTCACAAGAAAGTCCCACCACATAGCATGCCCTGCTTTATCAGATGTTTTACTCTGACTGGGAGCCTAATTGACGAAGGCGGTGTCATGCTGTGAACTCTGAAGGCTAAAAATTGAGACAATATTTACAGAGATCGGAGAGACAAAGGGTTTAGTGTAGAATGCTGGAGAAGCAGATCAGAGAAGTAATCTTCTACGTGCAATTATTAGCAAGTGTCTAACTTTGCAGGAATTTGCAATGGCTTCACTGTTCAACCATACAACACCCACTGTTTGTATGAAGGAGTTGGTAACGTTTAAATATAATCATGGTGTTTAAGATGTAGACAATCAGGAAACCTGGATACTTTACAAGTAAGTCTCAACGAAAACCGACTTAGCAAGGTAGTTCAGTCAGTCAGCTCAAGCTAACCATATAACTTTGAGTTAGCTTGTCTGAATCGGCTGCATTAAGACAAGAGTGTTAAATGCAAGCTGAAATCCAACATGGATAGGGGTAGTTCTTTTAATTTAAAACAAAATCTTGTCAACAATGCCTGAATAAAAGCAACATATCTGCCTTTAACCAACTAACTGTAGTTCTGCAGGCCTCTCATAACATTAGCGACTGTTTGCGTTCAGAAACCATTGCCTCTGAGCCCAACAAGGTGCCGTCCTTGTACCCGATACCTTGTGTTCCTGTTGGGACCAAATGTGCAGCGACATCCTTGGGAAGACATGTAACATGGTGTGCAATGTTTAGACCACCTATTTGCTCATATTTGCTGAAAAGGCTAATCAAATTTAGCAGCACTCATTGTCCAGGGACCATTAAAGTACAAAATGTTACCTCCCCTCATCCAAGAGTAATGAGGGTGTCTTGAGCTGGACAGGAAGCCTAGAAACATCCTGCCAGCATGGCTAAAAATGCTAATGTGTCACGTCGTTTGCTCTGGATTAAAAACGAGAAAAACAACTCCGACTAGGCACGCTACTGGGAATAGAGGACAGATAAGCACTCGACGTGACATCGGCATTGTTGTCTCTCAGTAGTTGTGTTTTGGTTATTAAATCGTATTTGCTCACCTGTCATAGATGTGCTGAATAAGGCTCGAGCGCTTTAGATGTGAAATCACATTTCTCTGTTGCTGAAGGCGCTAATCAGCGAAGCCTGCTGGCGCAGTGATTACTTGGAATGAAATCTAGTTACCTACCACTGAGCAAGAGGCTTATCCACATGCGAGGACATCAGTTCAGCTGGATCTGCCATGGTTTGCTAAAAGTTAAACAGCCAGTATTCCGAAGGATTCCATAATTACAGCATTCACTTGCAAAATTGGGGTTATTTATATAGCTGACAGCCTCATGTTGCGGATTTGTTAAATCTGTAACATTTTTGGGAAGATTAAGAGTTATTGCCACTGTTAAACTATAGTGCTTCTCCAAAACCGTTCATGCTTTTTGTTTCATTTTTCACATTTCGTTGCATTGGGACACTTGGATTCTATGTAATAGAGCAACATGTAGTGACTGATTGTGAAGTGGGAAAGGAAGCCATGTTGGGAAAAGCATTTATGTTCAGGCAACTTGGATCTACATAGTTTGAAGAGTCACTTTTTGCTCCAAATTCAAACTGTCGTTTGTTCCTCTTATTACCGTTGGTGAAATAGGCCAAAGTTGCTCAGACTGGATAAAGTGTGGTTGTGAAATTTAAATTCAAATCTAAACTGGACTTTTCCTGGACCATTTCAACAAATGGATATGTTTTATTCTAAACTCATTTCTTTGTGTCTCGGCTGTAATACGAGTTTTTGTCGTATTACAGAGGGCTGCACAATCTCAGGAAAACGTGATAATCTGGGTGACTGTTGTGTTGATATGCACTGCAATAATAAACAAATAGTTATCATAGCTACACAGTGCAAGCCTTTCTGTTTTGGATTCATCACAAGTCCAGATCACTGATAAATGGTCTATCTGGAAAAGCAGGAAATTCAACATTTCCTTCTCAACAGTGCAGCGTTATTGAAATAGCTTCACTTTGGGTGTGTCTGCAACAAGTATGCTCTACTTAACGTCGGTCTGTTGCATAAATCAAAACGCATTACAATGAACATCGTGTTTGCTATGTGGCCAAATATGAAATATGGGTACATACGCCTTCGCAAGGCTCTGCAAATTTAAGATTCCACCAAGCAAACAACTGAAAGCAAATAAATGCTTTGCGAAGGTGTTATTTCATATCTCGCATGTACCTTATGAACGCCGCAGGCCAAGACGGCCCGGGGAATGACTTGCATAAAATGTCTTTCATGGCAACTTTGATGGGGCTTGTGTCAGAGATGCAATTTTATCACATATTAATAACAGAGACAGTCTGAGAGAATAATTTAGATCTGGGGGGAGGCGGGGGGCAGGGTGTGTGAAAATCTCCTCTATCAAACTGAGGAGCCAAATTATGCAGGTACATTTAGAATGCAATGAGGTGTTGCACAGTTACAAACCAAGTGAAATTGATGTAGCCAATTAGCAAGACTGTACCCTCAAGCTCACATGAAAGCTCAGCCTTGATCTCAGTGGAAAGAGAGGAGAGAGAGAGAGGGAGAGAGGAAACCCCCCCCATCTCTGAGCAGTGATAAAGCAATGATGATTTGGTACCCATCAGAATGTCTGTCTAACATTGAGACTGAAATGCACTATATACTTCAGCTCTTACATGAGTCTATCCAGTAGATTGGCCTTGGGCATGTTTGGGACAGACTGTATTTAAAGCCAATATTTATCAAAGGTGCCTGACATTTTTCTCTTTGCAGCAGAGCTTCCTCTTGTAGAGCACAATCTATTGTGTCTGTTTGTAATGCATCACGCTACAGGACAAGGGAGATTTGTCAACAATTCAAGCGCTCCCTGCTGGAGCCGGGCTGCTGAGACCCACGCGAGAGTGACAGATTGACTTTGCGGCGTCACGTCTGCAGGGCTTCCTTTACATGGACACTCGGTGGATGTACATCTTCAGGCCCCTTTTTTTTATTATTCCTGTTGACACTCTGCTGGTGCTGCAAATTAACTTATTAATTTTTCACCACATGCTCAGATGGTAATTACATTTCCTCCCTTGTGCAGCCTATTGTCTCTGGAAATGTCATAAAATGGCTTCAACTGCTGCTCTGATTAGGGAGTAATCTGATTGACAGCGAAATTACCAGCCGTCAAGCGACATTCTCTGCATTCAAAGATGAGCTCGCTATTTTAGCGAAAGTGTAATTAGCCACAATGCAAGTTCAGCAGGCACATTGTTGTGGTGCTGTCAGGAACAATAGCAGCCTCTGCAGCAGTGTGGACTGGCAAAGCTTACCTTGTTTTCTTTTTTAGCTCTTTATTTGATCTGGCACAGCGTTCTATTATTATGGTCACCAGAGTCATTGGTTCTACTCCAGGATGATGTCTAAGGCATTATCTTTAAGAACTGCTTCACATTAATGAGCAACGCTGACCTTTCTATTGTAATTCTTTCTGGTACGCATCTTAATCTCAGTCTAATTCAGCCCCTTTATATATTCGAACTGCTGCAACATGATAAATAAGTATTTTAGTTTTTCCAGTGAATACATTTCAAATGGGCCTATTTTAGATGATGTTCTCAATAGAAGCTGGTAACAATCCAAACATTCCCCCGAATGTTGGCGTATAAACCAGCAGGTGCCGTTAATCAGTTAAAAAGACGTTCATGAAATTGTTTTATTGAAGTTTCTCCAGGCTTAATAAAAGTTAACTTAGAAATGAACTTTGGTGGAGGGATAACTGTCACAATATGTACATACTATGTTGGTTTTGTACAAACTGATTTTTTTTTTAAAGTGAAATTTGCCACCACTCCCGTTTGCGATTCTGTATTGTTGACCGCTGTACAAGGCCGTGGAATGTGATCGACACGGAGGAAGTGACGTCGCTCCCTCGCTGTTCATTTCCTCTGGAACTTGTTCGATGGGGGGTGACGATTGCTTGCCCTTCTCCAGCCAGGCGTCCGGCGAAATTCGTTTGTGAAATTTCAAGCTTGGAAACGCAGACGAGCAAAACAAAGTTGAAAAATATTCAACTTTTGTTGTTGTTTCGCTGCCTGAGTTTTGGGTTCAGCCCAAGTGGCGGAAATCTGACGCCTTTTATCGCTCTCTGTGAGTCAGGCCCATAAGAGGCTGCTGTGAACTGGGTAATCCTCTGTGGAAGAGAGGGCTTAGGTCAAAATATGTCGTTTAATTAATCTGCATTATGTAATATTAACCCATTAATCGTTTAAGATTAATTGCACACTTCATCATTCACGACCTAATGTAAACACAAATGAGTTGAAGAGTTGAACTGCATACGAATAAGTACTCAACACCATCAATCCATTCATTGCCTTTTGCGTCTGTGAGACAAGGTCACAGAGGGGATGTATTCCAGCTCTCAGGAAACAAAAGTTGCTCTAGCAAGCAATGCTCTCTCGTCTTGGGGATCCAGAGGTATGTCATTAGTCCCCCTAACGAGTTCTGGGTCTGCTACAGAGTCACCTTCCGCTGGGATGTTCCTGAAAGCCCTTCAAAGGGAATTGCCTGTCTTGGTCACGATACCTGAACCACCTTCAGTGACTCTTTTTGAGGCGATGGAGCAGCAGCTCTGCTCTAAAAACTTGCCAATGATGGAGCTCTATGCCAGTCTCCCTATGAAGGAAGCTCATTTCAAGTTCCTTGCATCAGGAATCTCATCAGGAAGCTTTCTATCCTGACCCATATCTAAGATTGTAATTCGAGATTTTACTTTTTGCCTCAGTCTGCTCTTTAGCAAGACATATGAGAGCAGTGCCCACATTACAACAGACGAGGCCCCAATCTGGCCGTCTACCTCCCGTTCCATCCTACCGTCACTCGTGAACGGAAAGATACTTGAATCCATCTGCTTGAGTCAGAGAATGGGAACATTTTTTTTTTTTTACTAAGCTATCAATTGGGGCTAAACCAGCCCTTAATATTTGGCACTATTGCAATATTAGCATTTGCAAATACTGTTGCTTTTCTTTGGTTTCCTTGACTTTACTTGGCTTTTTCCTTCATAGGTATAATGCTGCTTGTTTTTTTGTTTTTTTCTTCAAGTGAGATGAGATGAGAGATGCCTTTATACATACAGTAACTCGATTTAAAAGCAATTTGTGTTTTCTTTGTTTGCTTGTACAGCTGCATGTCCTACTAGGGATTTTGTACCAACATACTGTATAATGTGAATTCAGCTCAAAAGGCCTTTTAGAAACATTTCTGATAAGAAAAAAAACATTGAAGTATTCAATACTTATTTTGAATGTCGTCAGTTCTCTACTGCTGCCACCACTGTCTCTACCAGTCATAGACTGCATTTTTCAACCAGGCATGAAAACGGCACTTAAAATAAACCAGAGTCTGCCCTAAATACCGAGGCATGACTGGCTTTGTCATCAGCTCTCCCTGATCAGGGACATGTCGTTTTCAAAGCTTGTCATTCATGTGATCAGTATGGGGACGGCGCGCTCACACCATGGTCACATGGACAATCATGCCGGGTAATGATGACTTGCATTATATTGACTAAGACCGATCTGACATCCCCGCTGAGGGGGAATTGGTTCGTTCCCTAACTGTCTATCAAGAGGAGAATAACTTTTTTTTTTCCTCCCGTCTCTGCTTTCTCCTCGTGTTCGCTCTGTTCAACTCAAAATACACCACGTCTTCACTCCTTGTTCCCTGTTTTTTGTTTTCCCAATCTTTTTTTTTCTCCCCTGGCTGCACACGCCCCCACACCAGCCCACTCACACATTTGCAAGCCTTTGCGTTAAGATAAGTTGAATTGCTTCATTGTGATTTTGTCTGTCCCCAGACAAATTTGTGAAGTGACAGGTTCCACTCCAGTCACCAAAACAGAGTTTTTCCTTGTATTTTTATTTGATGAATATTTAGTCAAAGAAGTTGAAGATGTATATATTTTTTGGCCATATGTTTTTATAGAGTAACACCAGAAATAACCGGGTTAGTCAGGTTATCTGCTCAGGTAGCCAGCTGTCCAGTCTCAGCTCGCCCAACAGAGTCGTCTTTATGAATAGCATTTAGCAACAAAAAATACTTCCGAAAAGTCACAATTGTCCTCCTTCTAACGGAAGGAAATGTGTAAGAACCTTATGTGGACATTCAGCAGCAAGTGGGGTAGGGGCAGCACTGTGTTAATCTATGCTTTAAACTCCAGTGGGTTCGACACTCTCTGGTCTATTAAGTGAACCGAGATAAGATGAGATAATCCTTTTTAACTTCCACAAGTGGAAAATTTAAGCTGTCATGGCAGAATGTAGACACAACATAAGAGTGACTACTTTAGTTCTTTAGTAGGTACTTTAAGGTACTGGCATACAGGCAGATTGTTAGTTTTAAAAGTTTGGTACACTTTGATACCAGTATCTGCCTCAAGCCCAGTCTAATTTTCTGCATATCCTTATTGTTTCCAAGGTTGCTGATTTGGGCTTGTCACAGAGTTGAATTTATGTCAAAATTTGAAGTAGCCACTGTCTGGTTTAATGTTTCAGGATTGGAAATTTGCGTTAATGTACATCGCTGTGCTATGCAGCTGCCTTGCATGGTGTTTTCTGAGCAACCAATGGGGAAAGGGTTCTTAACACGACGCAGGCAATGAACTGTACAAAATGTCAGAGATTGACAAGATGTAGAACGCATGGCGCGGATAATCCAATACTGAATTTGACTCCTGGGAGTCAAACTTCTCTATAAAGGGTTGAGTTCAGCCTTAATAAAAATATGACAATCTCAGACATTGTAGTAGAACAGGTAGTTGGTATTTAAGGCTCATTTTGCACCAGAAGATGCTCAGGTGGTTCATTGTGTTTGGATGTATCCTGGATTTGCTTAATTGGCGAACTCCTACGGCTTTCCAACCAGAAGCAGATGTTGTGTTAGTCCCGTGGAGCAGTGTGACGTTTGTCCCATTTATCTTACCTTGCACAGAATTACAAGACATCCAAAAGGAAAGAGTATATATTTAGCCCCTTTTACGAAGACCTCAAGACGAGACTTTGTGTAATCTGCAGAAAGACGTTAGTGCTATAGGAGTCAAAGTTAACTAGCCACAGTGTTGCTGCTCGGATCTTCCGACGAAGGTAGTGTCATCTTATGAAAGGGTCAGCACTATTTATGGCCCACAGGTGTACTGCTCTGTAATACGTCAGCCGTGGGTTTTAAACTGAAAGCACACCCTTCCATGCTGCGATGTGCCACTTGACATGTGACAACTCTCGGCAATAACAAGCACCCAAAGAGTCTTGCTTCTGACCAGAAGGCTGCTACTCCAGTCCTCTAGTTTCACCGTCCTGCAATTTTTGGATGCATCCCTGTCCAACACACCAGGTTTAAATGAAGGGTTAATGACCAGGCTTTGAAAACTTCCTGACATGCCAAGGAGGCAATTAAGCCTTTGAATGCAGGCGTGTTGGAGCAGGGACAGTGGCACTTCACTGGAATTTTTTGACCCCTGCTTCAGACTTTCGTTTGTTGACAAGCTCTTCTCCTGATCCTCAAAGTATCTGTTTTCAGTTGAACGATGTTGCTTAGCATGTTGGCCCAAACTGAAACCACTCTCGTCTGTTAACTGAAACATCAACACACAGTTTTTATTTTTTATTTTTTGTAAAAATATGGATCTTTGGAGGATAACTCCTACCAGTTTGTTAATTAGTGTTTTAAATTTGTGGAGGGGTTTTAAGATAGTTAAACAGATAATTATGAAATTAGCCATCCTTCAACTTTTTTCTGTTGCATCGTTTAGTTTTTTTTTTTTTTTTTTTTTTGTGTGGATGAATTTCCAGCTGGAACGACCATACTATAAAAAGGCTTTGATGCAGTATCAGGGGGCTGTGTGGGTTCTGCCAGCAGCACAGCAGCACTTTTTATTTTTCTTCTTCTTCTTTTTTTTTTTTTTGGGCAGCATATTCCTCACACAAGGCAACAGCAAGACTCAGCTAGAGTTTACTAAAATCAGTGCTGTATTATGACTGGATAGATGTGATGGAAGGGGGTAGAATAAAGGACAGAAACGGAGAGACACGCCAGGTAACACCAACTGCCAAATATTTCCTTTTGATAATGAAACAGCAAGAGTGACTCACTGCAAAGACAAATCAATGGATGGATTGTTCAGCAAGAGTAGCTGATAGTATTAAAGAGATAAATTGCCTCTCAGCTTGGTGGTGGTGTGGGTTCAGAGATGTGCGGCTGCATGTCAGAAAACAGAAACAGAGATTTTAGGACAGGATTTTTTTTCCACCCCCCCGCCCCCCCCAGTCCAAGGGTTGTAGAACATTCTTGACCAATGCAGGTTTCTTTGTTAAAACTTATATTTATAACATGATCATGCATTTTCCAGAACGGTGTAGAGATTCAGCATCGACCATTCTCATGTGTTTTCAAACTCTTCCTTCTTTTCTGCAGTTCCACCAGTGATCTTGAGGCTGGCTGAGCCGGAAAAACGCCATGACACCTGCATCGAATTCACAGTTCGCGGTTACCCGTACCCCAAACTGCGCTGGTTCCACAAGCAGACGGAGATCAAAGAGAATGACTTTATCTGGACCGACAAGGATACCTACCAGGACTACTTGGAGGGCTGTCTGTTGTTTAAAAACCCGACGCACCTGAATAACGGCAACTACACTTTGGAGGCCAGCAATCATTTGGGAACAGTCACGAAGACGGTATATGGTCACTTCCTCAACGACGAGACAGAAATCGGTGAGTGGATGATTTTTTTTTTTTTTTTTTTTCGGTTTAACCAAGCTTCAATCCCCCAGGTTTGAAAGAAAGTGAACCCAAGGTGGAGCAGAAGAAGCACCATAAAAAAAAAAAAACACAACATTTTTTGATTCCACCTTAAGCGATCATGTTCAACTTCTGACTTTTCAAGTAGGCTTTTCGTGAACTTTCCAATTTGGACGTTTCCAGGTCTGATAATGACTCCAGAACATATTGGAGGATTTGGTTTTATAGTAAAACGTTCCAACTGAGCATGCAAGCTGTGTAGCTAATCCCTACTGCACTGGTTCATTCAGGTTCAGTCAGGTAGGTTGTTCACTTGCAGTTCACAGCGAGTTCACAGACCGGGAGGAAAGGAAACCCACGAGGTCTGGCAAATTTCTCGCCATGGTCAGCATTCCGGGGAGAAACCTGTCAGCTTATTGACGTAGCGTGACATTCTCTGTCTCTTCTTTTACAGGCTCAGTGGAAATAGGTGAGTGTTTCTATTTTCAATGCAACCTTGTTGGATTTTACTTTTTCTGTCTTTTCCGTCCCATTTGTTACTCCTTGTTATATGTGGGTTTGCCCACACACATACAGAGAGGCGTGCACACACAGACACTGTTTGACTAACACTTTCATGATGGTAACCATGGAGAAATTTGTTCACTTTGTGCTCCTCCACAAAGTAATTCTTAGCAATGACCTTTGATCTACTTTGCTAAGTAGAATAAATCCTCTTTGTATGAACTAAGCGCTGTGTGGGGGCAATGATTTAGTTAGTTTTGACAACCACATTTTTTTTTCTTTTTTTACTATTTTCTCTTTCTGTACTTCCAATCAGAACCTTTGCATTGTGCTTCTGCTGCGCTGTGAGCCTGACGCATATCTGCAGACAATAGCTGGAAAAGACTGTTATGCAAGTTGTGCTAAAGGAGACAACCTACCAGCAATTGCTAAACATGTTGCAGCAGCACAGACGTCCCCAACGCTAACGTTAGCTTCCACTGTCCATGTTTGTAAAGAAGTTTTTTTTTTTTTTTCAAAGAAGTTCCATGAATGATGAGAAGTTCCTGACAGACTTGAAAGCTCAATGGGTGTAACAGCACAAATTGAATAACCCAAATAACAGATTCTAAACATAATGTCTTTGTTGTTGAGCTCATATGTCTGTTTACGCAACAATTTATCAGTAAACACTCTTTGAATTGAAAATGTTGCTCATTTTTACTTTGTGGTTTTTGATTGAAATGCGATCATTAATTGCAGACCCTGCAATTAACTTTAATTGCAGTGTTTTTTTTTTTTTTATTTCTTTAAATATATATAAATTAGTATTTCCCTAATTGTCTACCTTAGTTATATGACTATTGAGTGTTAACTGAAAAAGGCCTCTCTTTGGTTGTGACAGCATGAATTACTGAAGTTGTGTTGCAGAACAGCGTTACCAAAATTCCTTTGATTATATCGGGCAGCATCATGAGCAACGGCAGCAGGAAAGCTGCTGCTGAGATCAACTCTTAGGTCGTTTTTTGGTTTTCTTTTAGATGGTTTTGGCATCTCAAACAAAATGGGCTAATCCAAACTCTGACCTTCGTTGGGCTTCCTCCCTCATCCATATGAAGCCGTTGGTACCAGCCGGTTCTGATACCGCTGTGTGACCAGTGATGGCGACGAATGGGCTTGCGGGGCCCAGCTGCACGAGGCGGTGCTGAGGCCTCACGCTGGCACTTATGCACCAACTCGTACTGCTGCGTGTGAGAGCGTTCAGTGACGGAGGGTAGCCCACTGACAGGCTGAGAGACGCTAACACTGCCGGGCAGAGAGGAGCGCAGAGGGAGAGAAGCTGGGGATCGTAGCCGAGAGGGAGGGGCTCGGGGTTAGTGGTGGCAAACACACACATGTACACACGCACTTCAGTGCTGTGTAGGTGTTCGTGCCTGGGCTAGTGGCAGCCAGGCATTAATTTCCCCGCAATTACTCAGTAAAGCCCTGGCCGGAGGTCCCAAAAGTTCTGTACTTTTTACAGTTTGATATCATTATACATCTTTTTCTGCCAAAATTTCTAGCTGTATTAGTTAAGCATCAAGCCTGGTGCCTGTGAAATGTATGCCACTTAGTTTAAGTCCATTAGGTTAGAATTTTGTCAAACTCTTGGTTTTTCATGTAATATTTGTTTGTTACAGTCTCCGTGTCTTTTGACCAGTTTTATTTCACCTGATGTAACCTCTGGCATGCCGGCATCAGCTTCCGTCTACGGCTCTTATACATGAACTCTGCCTTTGTTTTTCTGTGTCTTAGTTGTACACGCATGTGATTGTGCAGCTGTAGCAAAATGTTCACAATATCTTTGCTCAGAAGCCTGAGTCTGGGTGCAGCAATGTTCTGATATGTTTGATTATATTTAAAGTTGTTAATTTATGTGCATTTTAACACACTTTGTGGGCTTGCTGGATGGTGCAGAGCCTCGCAAAAGCATCCAAGCCCCTGACCTCTTTCACACTCTAGCTACAAACCTCAGTGTATTTTACAGAGCACTGATATGATGGCCCAAACACACAATAGTTCATCGTTGTAAATAGGATGCAATGAAATGCATCCCATCTCCAGATAGAATATTCAAAAAACAGTTCTGCGTGCAAATATCACTTTGTCAATCAAATCAAAGCAGCTATGTGTCTGCAATGTGAAAAGATGTTCAATATTTTTTAACTTTATGAACCACTCAGAGACAGCTATCTGTTAATATTTTAACAGTTTACCAGGTTTTATCAATACATTCATACACAATTGGCCCTTGATCTTCATATGGACCAGAATGAAAATGAGTTTAACATTCATTCTAGCAGAACATTATCCTAAACGTTAGTAATTCAGATCCACGCATATTTACGTATTAGAAAAACCCATTTAAAGTCCAGAGCTAAGTCCAGTCAACGATCAGAGACCTTGTTATTCACAGATAAAACTGTTTTATTCTCTGGATAAATTTGAGCTATTTTGGGAAAAAAAAGAAAGGGAAATAATGTTAGCCTGTAAATGTGAAAAACTAGTCAAAACTAGGTTATGAATACTTTTGCAGCCCTCTGTACTGTGTAAGTAAACGGACGTATCTGCATAATAAAAACAAAACCTTCATCAGATGCCGTAGAGCATGTCATTTCTTTGTAATTCTGAACTTTTAGGTTGTGCATTAACCTGTGTACATCTTACTGATTTAATTCATTGGTCAGACGGTGGTTTATGACACAATACAGCTCGGCTTAGGCTAAAGTGGATAAAAGTGTGTGCAGCCATTATCTGCATTTGCAACAAAGGAGCAAACCAATGTCATAAAAGGTTTTCTTCCCTCCCTGAGTCTCTGATGCCTTTTGTTGTGCTTCTGTGTTGCAGGTGGGATCCCTGAGGATGAAACAGGGCGACCAGAAGAAGATACATTTGGGGTGAGTTTTCTCTTTAAAAACATGGTTGAAACGGCTGGTAAAATAAAACAAAAAAACCTCACAATCTCGGTGGAGAGATGCTTCCGTTTTCTGCAAATATTCCCTAATTTTTATTTATTTTTTTCTCTGAGCTTGCTTTGACATACCTGGCTTTTGAACACTGAAAGGTTTGCAACGAAGCGCTGCTGAATAATGCAGACGGCAACAAACAGCATAAACCGAGAAGGGCCGCAACTAACAATGATTTTAGCTGATTATTCGATCGATTATTTTACCAATTGTTCTGACGATGAATCGATTAATTTCATTTAAAAAAAAAAATTATTTAACCACTTAAACCGGGGATGTCAAACTCCAGTCCTCCAGGGCCGCTGTCCTGCAGTGTTTAGATGTGCCACAGGTACAAAACACTGGAATGAAATGGCTGAATTGCCTCCTTCTTGTGTAGATCAGTTCTCCAGAGCCTTGCTAATGACCTAATTATTCTATTCAGGTGTGGGGCAGCAGAGGCACATCTAAAGGTTGCAGGGCAGTGGCCCTCCAGGACTGGAGTTTGACACCCGTGACTTAGACCTATTTTATACTAATTAAAAATCCACAAAAAATGCAAATAAACAATTCATTTCTCTTTTTTAAAAAAAATAATAAGAAGAAAATCAACATTTTATTGCCTAAAATGCAGTAACATTACATTTCTTTAGACTCTTGATAATTTGTAGCAAAGGATGCATCTGTAGCTAAAAACAATTCTTGTAACATCAACATATAAGAAGCTCAGCCCTTTCTGCTTGACTTAACATCAGGACTGATCTGTTTAGTACAGTGGTAAAATATTAATCACCTTTTGGATATTTACAAAGAATAATTTATTTATTGAATGCAAAACTTATTTATTTTTTTGTGTTGGCTTAGTTACTCCTCTGAGTGTGTTGTTCTTTCAGCAACACACTCGTCTCCAATACTCATGTATTTAACGATTAATCGATTACTAAATTGCTAGCTGACGACTATTGAAACAGTCGATTAATCACAATTAATTTTATTGTTTCGGCCCTAAAACTGAGCATACGCGCGTGTCTCCTGGGTGCTTAATCTTCCTCCGTGAACGACCATCAGTTTGTTCATCAAGACCCGAAAAAGTCTGTGTACAGCACATAAATCTGCCACAGCGTAACGCATTATTAAACAGCTCCATATTTCCTATATTTTCTCATATTTTTCTCTTTCCAGTGTGCCCCCTGTAGATAGAGCTAACCTTTAATGGGCTCTTAATAGACTTATAAATGGCAGACATTTTGACGTATGAGAGCAGGAACTGCACAGGTGTAATTAATAACATTCATAATGGCTGCTGTCAGTCTTCTGTGACAGTTCTACTTTCATGGCTAGACCGCATACCGGTCATTGGCATGCCATCCTCTCGTACCTGATGGAAGTGAGCCACTGTGGAGTGATTAATTAAACATGTGTTTCTCCTGCTATGACCACTTCCCTGCTGGGAAAAATTGCCGTGGTACCATTTACAACACTGAAGTGTAATGTGTCACTGCCGCCGCACCTATTAACACAGACAGTTATTTTTGAAGCCTTTTAGTAAAATTATAGAGGGAAAAATGGCAGGCGTTAAAAGAAAAAAACCCTGATAAAAGCTGTTTTTAGAATCCAGTCAAGAAAGGAGTGAGGTAAACGAAACAACAAGATGTCATACTGAAAACAACAAACAGAACATTTGTTTTCTCTTTGTAACACTAGAAAATGTTGTATTATAAACCACAACGGAAAGAAAATATCTAAAAGTTCTGGGGCTCGCACTTGAAACGGGCGTACATCACTTTCAACGCAAAGGTTGTGGTCTGTGAAAACAGCATGATGGGAAAATAGCATTGTTATTTTGGTTCTGCTGTTGAGTCACGACAAGCCAAGTTCAATGTTAAATCAAAGTCTGCAAAACATTTCATCAGAGTTTTCTCACCACCACATTCCTTGCTCCAGATGTTCTCCACGGTGATGTGGACCAAAGATTAACCCATAAGATATGAGGCAATGAGTGATTGCTGTTATTTAAATACCACGGTGATGCCATATGCCATATCATACCAGCGGTACCATTCCAACTATAAATGAGTGGCCACTTCTGGAAGACCTTGCATGTTTTGGGGTGAGTTTTCAGGTACTACCAAGATGTTCTGGCTATTAATGTACAAGTCAGATAGACTCCAGCAAACGCCTGACGAACCTAGTGGCACGATGGCCTGGCTCAAAACATGACTCCTTCATCCCGGCGGAAAGCAGTTCAGGGAATAAACTGCCATACATGGTGGCTGGATCTTTGTAAGTCAATGAAAAACCTATTTTTGCAAATTCAGTCTATGCAGACATGATGTACTGCAGCACTCCTCTGCTGTAACCTGGACTGGACAGTGGCGTTTATTTGTCTCGCTCCTCTCTGGCTACCAAAATGATGTTTTGTCGACTCGCATAATTTTATTAGTCACACTTCAATTTCTGCTTAGGTCAAATTGTGTTTCTTTATTCCTTTTCTCTGTGGTTGCCTTTACGTGCCATCAAATAATTGACTGACCAGCTCATTTAAATACACCTCAACATTCACGAGCTGCTTTGCATTGACCAGTAATGGTTAAATGTGAGCATGTAGAGGGTAGAACATGAGAAGGAATGGTTTTATTAGTCTAGAATTTTTCATCCATACACCATTTTGAACTTTTCGGGGTGCGTACACTTCTCGTATGGATCCTATGCAATATTTTGTTAATGAAACCCCTGGTCAGAATTACCTTTCACTCATAAAGCTAATCTGTTTTCATCTGAGATGTCCATCAATTGGAAAAGAGGTTAATAATGAAAGTTATTTCGATTAGCACTACATTGTTGTACTGATCTTGTGTGAAACTCAAGCTACAGTCAATGAAATCTAATAAAAAATTGTAGAAGTTCAAGTTGCAAGTTCCTAAATAAATCTCAAAGCGCTGCACATAATAACTAAGTACAGAAAATGAAGTCATTGACATTTATGAGTCTGAAAAGCATCACGCCACCATTTTGAAAGGCTTTGCGACTTTGGCAAACCACGATGAGAAATGCACAATCCAGATTTCTTTAGATTTTCTGTCACACAACTTTTAGATCATCAAATACAAACACCTGACAAAGAGAACCAAATTAAAAACAAAAAGCAGTTTTCAAATGATTATTTAACTTTGTGAGGAGAAAAAATAAAACTAACTACTGATTGTGGCACTTTTGGCAGCATCCACTGCCATTAAGTGTTTGAGATAACTGGTAATTGTTTTTTTATATTACCGTGGAGGAATATTTGCTCTGACTTCTTTTTCAGAATCATTTTGGCGCATTTGATGACTTTTTTCTTTTTTTTCTTAGCATAATGCTCTAATTCATGATTTCACAAGAGGGACTTATGTATTTGCAACTTGGTTTCTCCTGCTAAACGAATTCATAACCTAAGTGAATTCACTCTGGCTACCAAAGTTTAACGTCTGACATTAAACTTTATCTAAACATCTGAAAAGCTTGTTTTGTCAAGAAGCAAAACTGGCCAAAATTTGTGTGAGCAGCTATTTTCACTGCACTTTTTCCTACAAAACAAAACAGGAAAACGCATTTAAAAAGTAGCTTAGCTCCGTCATCTGAGCCACTAGGCCATAACTACGAGTGAATATAAAGAAAAAAAATAACGCTCTACACCGCTTGGCTTTCCCTACTTTTACAAATGTTTCGTTTCTACTCTATAAATACAGATATATTTTAATATCATTTTCAAGCATGCTTTTCAGATTACAGCTACGCCATTAAACAAGAGGCTTCAGTTAAATGTGAAAGAGAGAAATGTACATAATTAGGAGCTGCAGCCTGTCATACGAAGGCAGTCGCTTTGAAACACAGAATAACAAGTTGTAGGAATCGTAATTAAATCAAACCATGCAGAGCTTGTTCAGGAGGTGAAAGCAGTGTTCAATCTGAACCCCATTCTGCCCACCGGGTTTGGTTCTGAACATAAAGACTGTTTACATGGTGCAGTGTTAATCAAAGCAGAAATCGCCTTATTTCACCCTGATTTAATTAGACCTATTTTCCTGATTGCTCTCGTCTTATCCCTCCTAGGTTACCATCGCCGTGGGTCTGGCGGGCTTCGCTTGCGTCCTTCTCCTCGTCCTCTTTGTTCTCATCAACAAGTACGGCCGACGCTCCAAATTCGGTATGAAAGGTGAGTCCGCGCAGCTAGTTGGACGAGGGAGAGAAGCCCAAGAAGCCGCTCCTGTTGCTTTGCCTTTCTGGCTGATGTGTCTCAGTGTGGAATCAATTCCGCTTGTAAATCTTCCCAGGCCTTGTTGAACTGAAAATCGTTCACGAGTGACAACTGAAGCAGTCCCACATTTTAGTGCAGGCTAAATAAGCCGATGCTTCATTTTTAGCTATAATCCCTGCATGGAGTCGTTTAGAAAAAAATGATGTTTCCCTGCAGTAGGAAGAAAGTGTATTAGGTAGATTTTTCTTGCTTTTTTTTTCCCTGTTTTGCTTATGCACAAAGTGAAATAACTACATTTTTCTGGAGACGACATGCAAAGTGATTGCTCAGTTCTTTCATTTTGTGTTTCTTGTGTCTCACATTAACACGGCTTCTAAGTAGAGATGCACTGATCAGAGTTTTCTGCCTCTGGTTTTTGTAAAACTCTTACAGATGTTTCCCCCCCCCCCCCCCCCCCCCCCCCCCCCCCCACCCACCACAAAACAAAAAAAAAACAAACAACCACCGCACACTAGAGCTTCGGATACTGGC
>CAEGAE010084743.1:0-49651 GCA_903067095.1 Girardinus metallicus
TATATATTTGTTTTTTCTACTCCACAATCTTTAGAGCCCCTAGTGTAACTCTACATCACTAAATGAGTCCATACCTGTTCTGTTTGTCCTTATGCCTAAATTAGGATATGAACTAATAATACATTTCTTTCAAGATTTATCAACAGTATCTCATAATTAACATATAATTTACCATCTAAAAATCTGCTAATTGCAGATTTAAAATGTTTTGAAAATGTATCAATTATAATATTTCCCCCCTTTGGAAATATATAAATAAACATTTATGGTAAAAGAAGAATAGCAGAAAGAGATTAAAACTGGTCAATGTTGAATTTCAGATAGGAAAAAAAAAAATCTTGTTTAGTTTGGAATGATAAAGTCCACTCCTTCTCTGCACATTGCACTAAATAGGGATTATACGCTTTAATTCTTTTTCTGCTCCATCTCAGAGTTTTACTTGTCTGAAAGTCTGAAACTGAATTTTACTGCTGTTACTTTTATTCTCTTTTCTTTTCTTGTCATTACATTGTATGAACAGATTTTTCTTCCACACTGTCACTTTGAGATGTCTTTGTAAAATCACAGGTCGAAGTGGTGGTCTATGCTAGACAGGTCACCTGTCTTTGTGATCACCTGGAGGCAGGTGAGAGAACCCAGCAGGCTGTCAATCATGTCCGTGAGCAGGGTCAAGTAGACAACAAACTAGCGAAAGGAGGGCAAAGGAGTCTGGTCAGGTAATGGACAAAGACTTCTCTGTTTAGGTTTAAAAAATCTTTTTTTTCTCAGTCACACTTAAAGATTCACAGAAAAAAAACTCCTACCTTGATCAGTCAAAGCTACAGCAGGAAGTAGCCATAGTGCAGTCAACATCATAAGCAGGATCAGCCTTGCTTGCTATTGTAGTGATGACATCACTGCTCTGCAAATGTCTTTTGCAGAGCAGTGATGCAGTAGTATGCGTTTTCCAGGCAGCAAAATCAAGTAACTGTGTTACATTCAGTTGTTATAAAAATGTTTTACATATCATTTATGACTTGAAACAACTTTTATTTCACAGCTTTACACCTTGAAATTGGGCTTCTTTTTCTTTAAAAACTCCTGATCTTTCTGAAACTCCGCCTAAGTCAACATCACTCCTGTATTAACCTGTTAAAGTTTTTACCAGCATTTCATTAAGAAGCAGCTCATGTAAAGCAGCAGATGCACAGTTCCACCAGATGTTTATTGGTGACTAGTCTGGAGGAGCTGAGTGTGGGAATCACAGGGAGGTGCGCTCTGTGAGGGGGAAGCTTGGAAGCTGCAGCTCGGAGGAGGAGTTGCGCCTCAAAGGTGGCTGTTGGTCCACCAAAGTGTTTTGCACAGCTTAATGTCTGATATGGGAGATTAAAGGATTTATCAAACATGCGTAAAATAATCTAGGCAACATTCCAGGTGTGTTTTGATGAGGGAGTAACATAACACGATGTAAAACTCAAAAACGTTAATCTAACATACTATTGCCCCTTTGGATAAACAGCTTTATTTTAATACATCCATTAAACTTGAACTTGAACTCCTGACAATAATCAGAGTATATTATTCCAGACATTATTATAAAGCTAAAATATCACTGTTTTAATGCAAATAAGTTTCTTGTAACTTTATAGTGGTTATTATATTCCCGTTTTCTTTTGGATATTTACAATTATGTTAAATACAGGCTGAATAGAAATGAGACTGGAAAATATATTTTTGAGTATAAGTTGAAAAGAAGATACTATTAAGCAATACTCCACCAAACCAAAGCTCAATGCTTCTTGGCTGATCATTTCTCCTATTTATGCAGAGATATTCCTTCTGCTGCTGGTCTGCCCTCTAGATCGGACCTGTAACAACAACCCCAGTGTGTGAATTTTAACTCAGTTGGGAAAAACTGTCTCTTGAACTAAATTTAAAAAAATATTTAGATATTTCCAATATTTGCACCAAAACAACATTGAGACACGTTTACATCAAGAAGCTGATGTGAAGGCTGATCCTTGCCTCCTGATTTAAACATGTTACCAGAAAAGTTGATAAACATAAACTACCAGATGATAATAATAATAATAATAATAATAATAATAATAATAATAATAATAATAATAATAATAATAATAATAATAATAATAATAAATAAAATATTTAGGAATATAATAATATGCATATATAAAAGACAGATGACAATCAAATGAGAGACGGGTAAACAATTGTACAAATTGTGAGCTTGATGACATATTAATGCCTAATCAGAAATTAATTCTGGTAATATGTTCCCATGTTAGCTCATATCTCAGATGCAAATTCAATGCATCTAAGATATGATTTTGAACTCTAATTTCTAGGCAACGCCTGGAGGGGGCAAAATGTCCCAAGGCATCTGGAGTGTTGGCAAAGAAGTAAAGAATTGCTGAACAATAGTGGCACAACAGTGCAGCATGGCTTTCTCTAAAGGGCTCAAACAATGCAGTATAGAAGTGATTCAAGCATTCAATTTGCACAGTCTGAGTCTCAGCCAACTATTCATAATTTCTTTTTCTACAAATTCAAACCCATTTACCATTGTCGCCCCACAGGTATGTTTATACTTCTATACAAAAAGCTCCAAAATTGTGGAAGCTAGCATTGTTTTTATAATGGTTGTGTGCTCTCTGTATGGATTTTGCAATGTATTTAGTACAATTTATAATTCAGTTTTCAAAATTTGACAAAGACATTTCTTAATTTGCTGATATTAATGATGGGAAGACCGGCTCTTCAGAGAGCTGATTCTTTAGGCTCGGCTCCCAAAGAACAGTCAGTTCTTTCGCCTCTCAAATGACTCTTAATTTATTATCATCTGTAGCCTGGTATTTTAGCTTCACTTGGAAAATGTGAATATTTTGTAATTATTCTGTTATGAAAGCAGGCATTCTTACTTTTGTATTATATTTCAGTTTAACCTTTAATTTTTATTTAACACAAAAACAAATTAACAAAAGACTTCAAACAAATCAAATCCAAACAGACCCATAATTACAATTCATTATTATATAATGTCTTTAAGCTATGGCCAGATGCTCTCTCTCTCTTCCCTTAGACGGTGTCTCACATGCCACCTCTTATATGTTTTGTTACAGTTCATAACAATCTACTGCATCATCAGCCTGATACGAATTACACGGAAAAAATGGTGACCCCTGTAGATGAGAAATACAATAAATGTATACAATTTTTTAAGTAATTATGAGTTTATATGTATTGCAAATAAAAACTTTTAGGTTAACAGGAAAATTACAATACATTTAGGTTAATATGTTGAACTAGTTGTGGATCCCATTAAACACTCATAATCTTGTGCCGCATTACTGTTACTTGACTAAATAAATGCCCCATGGCCAAGCCCCTGCCCTCCTGAAACAAACAAATGCCAATAAGGTGGAAATAAACCTCTGTTGTTAATTTTGGCCAAGATTACTTATTGGGCTAACACCAGTATGTAAAAAAATGATATCGGCCAATACCAGTATTGATTGTTTCATTGAAGCGTTTCAGGACTGGGCCAAGTGTCATCCTTTTTTGGAAATCAGAATATATAATTCCAATTGGTATGAATAATTTCAGAGATTTTTTTTGTTCAATTTTCATTTAAAAACTACTGAAATCTGCGACGGGCTGCACAGTGGCACAGTTGGTAGAGCTGTTGCCTTGCAGCAAGAAGGTCCTGGGTTCAATTCCTGGCCTGGGGTCTTAATGCATGGAGTTTGCATGTTCTCCCTGTGCATGCGTGGGTTCTCTCCGGGTACTCCGGCTTCCTCCCACAGTCCAAAAACATGATTGTCAGGTTAATTGATCGCTCTATATTGTCCCTAGGTGTGAATGTGTGTGCATGGTTGTCTGTTTCTGTGTTGACCTGTCCAGCCTGGAACGTTAGCTGGAGATAGGCACCAGCAGCCCTCCTGACCCCACTAAGGGACAAGGGTGTACAGGAAATGGATGGATGGATGAAATCTGCCACACACTGTAGAACAATATTTTGTCACATTATAGTGACCTTTCCAAAAATTGTATTGTAAACTTATATGTGATGTTAAGGTATGCTAAATTGCTATAATATTTTTGATCGCTAAAACTGTTGTTCCACCTGCAAAGCTGAAAGGAAACTAAAAAAAAAAACACTCACACACACTTTCTCTTCAGGGTAGTTTGGCAGTGAGATAGTGAACTCTCTGCTGTGTGTATTTTATCCTCAAAGGTCTAAGATAAAAAGAGGAAGAAATAAACACAGGGAAATTGAGACTAATTAGACACTTCTCTGATAAGGGGTTCAAACATATTGGGTAAGCAGAGGTCTTCCAATAAATTGTGTAGTGTTTCAAGTGTAAAGGTAGGATACAGTTCATCAAGTACAATTCATTTCAGCAGTGGGTGAAGGTACGGGTTGGCTGTAAACTGCTACAAACCCCTGGCATCATTACACACTTGAATGCTCACTGTCTGTTAAGAGGCGTGCCGCCAGTGGTCTATTTGTGCATTCAACCGTACAGTGTACAAGCAAGGCCAGAGACATTACCCTTGCTGTGTGTCGTGACACTGTAGCCTCATCAAGGTAACCTGCAGAGAAGCAATCTGTTTATATAGTTTATCAGTGCTCCTCCAAATGTCTCTTGTTTTGCATCATATTTGAAGCTACCGCTTGTAGTAATGTCCAACAGTTATGAGGAGTGATCGGTCAGTAGTTCTTACTACAGAGCAGGTGGGCAACTTCACTTTTTTTGTCAGACTAAATGATTTAACTCGACTGCAAAGTTTATTAATGTGCTGCTGAAAATAATGCAGCAGTAATAGAATAGTAAACCATGGTTCAAACAAAAAATAAAAAAAATGCTTCACAAATTAATTGAACATTTACCAAAGGATAGAAAAGAAAATCCTTTAAATATTTTGCGAGTTCTTTCTCTCTTCCTGACCTTTCCTGATAGTAAATGCCACATTTTCACAATGACATAAATGTAAAGCATATCTGACATATTTAAAAAGTTGGATCTTCTATGTAGACAACAATCCAGTAATTTCCCTTGATGCAGCAGCTGAGCACACTCATCTGTGTGATGACAAACGGAAAGGGTTATCTGGTCCCCTCAGAATAACTCGCAAACATTGTTCAGATAAACCTAATTTTGCCCAAGGCTCTCCTCACCTGCTTGAAAACTAGCGCAATACATTAGCAAGTATCTGTAAGCAGTCCCTGTTTTCTGAAAATAAAGTAATCTTACCTCTGTGCAGAGCAGAGTTTAACTTTTCCTTGGGGTTTTAAAAATAACCATTGATTTTTTTTTTTTTTCCGACTTAAGGATGATAGAAATAGAAGAAAAATAACAAGCATTATCAACAGTCCTGTAGCACACTGCCAAATATATATTGGCATCATCTTTACTAATTAATATTTTTGCATAATATTATTCATGAATAATAATGTTGCCTCATAGTAGAAACTGTATGCAATATTCAGTAAGCTGAAGGAGGCCAAAAAACAATGCAGTTATCCAAATGTGAAGTGTGGGTTGTAAGATTTACAGACTAGATTATTTACTGAAAAAGATATTATTCACTTTCTTTATGTATGTAAATGCATATTTAAAATGAAATCTTGAAGTTTTTGACAAGTATTAAACTTTCAAATTTAATCCTTGCCTTCCCAAAGAGCTGTCCCAGAAAAGCCTCACATCATTTCCCCTGAATATGTCATAGGACAGCTGTGAGTTGACCTTCAGTGCATCTTTACCCCAAGACTAGACTTGATTTTAGAACAGACAGCCAAGCCTAAGGTCAGCAGGGATTAATTAGCTTTTAGAAACCCACCCTGCAGATGTCAAGGTAATCTTGGGATGCCGACTGCAGAGGTCAGAGCAATATCTCAAGGCAGAGGGAATAAGAGCTGATCCCACCAGTGTCCGGTTCTCTGCCATAGCAGGCATTAGGCACAAATGCGCTAAGGCCACTTCAGCCCTCATCAGTCCTTATTAAAGACACAGTAAATAAGTAGGTCACATTTTGGAAGCTGATGAGATTCGTGAAAACTGTCAATTCTCCAAATGAACAAGAGGACAAATGTTGCAAAAACAGTATTCATTAGGGTGTTCAGTAATTCAGTGGGATACAGTCAATGTTTTGAATGTTTAGTGATTATCTTTTTTATTATGCATACTTTCTTGCTTTTTAAACATGCACCAGGGAGAAAATATAAACCTTTTTTATCTAGATGAACAGTCTTGCTTCTCCCTCTCCAATCTCTGCTACACTGGGATGCTGTGCCAGCACAAGAGGAAGCTCCCAGCCAAACTAATTATTATTTTGTGAAAGGTGAGAAAACACTCACAGCTGAGAGGTGTTGGAATGGGAGTTGATGAGGGCTGGTCACAGCCATGTTAAACTTCTGGTGTTCTGGCAAACAGTCCAGGGGCAAACACTGTAAAACATTTTGATGATGTTACCAACACCGTTTTTTTACTTTAAAGAAATCTGCAGATCACAAATCTTTTTTTTAGAAATTGCAACAGTGTCACTTCAAGAGTGTTTAATCGATCTTTATCTTACTTTAAATCTGCTATAATCTAAAGAAGTGAACAATGAACAATAGTTTATTAAAATGATCTGATTTGTGTTCAAAGCATTTGGCATCTAACAGTTACTAAATGCCACAGCAGTTGCTAAGGGAAGAATGCTCCCTAGCAACATCCAATAACACTATTTAAGAAATTAGTATTTTGCAATATTTCCTCACATACACTTCCAAAAAATCAAAAGTCTTTATGCCTTCTCTATGCAAACACTGCTATCTTGCATCTTATAATGCAGTTTAGTGTTAATAAAAGAATTATTATCATACACACTTTTTTCAAGTTGATGAATACAGCAGTGTCTCTCTGGGCAATTTCAAAAGGGAGATATAGTTATGTTTAAGTGTAACTATTTTGCTTTTTAAATGTCACTCTAAAACATATAATTATCTAAAAAAAAGCCCCATATTTTAAAATCCCTCAGAATTTTTTTATAATCTGTATGCAAGCCCTTTATAATTGTTTCATGGGATGCAAAGCAGAGTTGATGAACTAAACTTGATTATTTGTCTCACATTTCAGATGTCAGCGTATACCACTCTATAGAGGTCAGGACATGATAATATTCCTACCCAGACATGTTAGAATTGTAATCATTAATAATATCAGAGGGGAATCAGATGGGACCATCAGACAGCAATGGTCCCAAGTGCTGAAAACTGTGTCCAGGACTAATGGCCTCCAATATATAGGGCAATCCACCATCATGTTCGCCCCCAGAAATATTACCTTGGTAGCATAAAAGAAAACAAACCAAGTGATCACATGCTTATTAGGTCTCAGGAGAACCCATCTCATTAATCTATTTGTTCGATATACCGACAAAGTCAGAGGTTTTGACTGTATTCACATATTCAGGATGTCCAAGATTATCCAGCAAGTGGCAGGAGAGCTTCCTATGGAAGAGTGTTCTGTAATATGGTATAACAACTTGCTCAACATGAGCAGCAGATGGCTGTGGGTATATTTACACGGTAGGGTCAAAAAATCTTTAGAAATCAGACTTGTGACAAAAAGGGCAACAAGTAAACCAGATTTGTCTAAAAAGATAACTGAACTATGAAAAATGGCTACAAAAGTTTTTTTTTTTTTTTTTTTTTTGTTTTCAAGAGCTATCCCTCCTACTGTTTGAAACTTCTACTAAATCATGTCTCGTAGGTAAGACACAACATAAGTCCTGTATCAAACCAGCCAAGAGGCATTCTGAGCAACAAGAGGGGCTGCTTCTTATCTTTGGCTGCATTCACACTGCAGCCTGAAATGACTCAATTCCATTTTTTTGTCAAATTGGATTTTTTTTGCCGGGGCCGTTCACACTGCCACACATATGCGACCTGTATGGGTTCTGCAGTGTGAACGGGCAACGACCTGAAAATGTCCCGCTTGCGCAGTAGAGGGCGTCAGCGATCTCAGTGTTCTCCCAACCACCATAAAAAGAAGAAGTGCTCAGTGACAGTAAACAAGGAGGCTAACGGTGGAGCATAGCTTACACATTTGAAGTTGTCTGACCGGAGCCAGCATATTAACAACTTAATCCTCATTATAGTCCGTCATAGTTGTTGTTTTTCTTCCCTCTTGCGCTTATCAGGACACAGAATAGTGAGATTCGTCCAGTATCAGTGACGTTCAGTTCGAAGGAATGCGACCTGCACGTTAGGTCGCATTTGAGTCGGATATGGGTCGGATTTGAAAAGATTCCGACCTGTGCTGTTCAGACTGTCATGGAAAGATTAGATACAGGTCGCATTACGTCAAAAAAAAAAAAAAAAAAAAAATCGGAATTGGGTCACTTCAGGCTGCAGCGTGAACGCAGCCCTTGAGAGCAGACTTATTTACAATTCTGCCCAAAAACATTGGGTAACTTCGTCAAACATTCACACACAGTTCAGGTGATTATCTGCAGACATTTCAGCATGGTGGAGCGCTATCATGAAGAAACAGTGCTAATAAACCAGCTTAATGATCCCAAAATCAGAACACACGGCCAAGAGTCACTAAGAGACTTTGGTTGTTGAACAACCTCAAACAAAGTGTTAACAACTCCAAGCTCTAACAAGATCAGTATGAATCACTGTAAGTTACAATTTTAACCAGATGCTAAATTAAAGGGTGCCACAGTAAGTGCTGAAAAATTAAAACCCACTCTAAAATGACTATTTCTCTTACATAAATTTGATACATCTGCTAATACTTGCCTTTGAACCTAAATTATTCTTTCTCTTGTGCTAGGGAGAAAAACATATCTTGTGTCTCTGCCAGGATTGCAGATTTTTGTTGGGTTGCTAAGGATAGGAACAGTCTGACAAAACAGATTTGGTGTGTAAATGGAAAAAAAAAAACAATGTTGGCAGGCTATCATTAATAACACAAAGCAAATGTCACTGTTCAACAAACTGTGTGCATAATTGCATACTTGTCATAATTGAGCAATGATGTATGTAATATTTAATTTTCATTAAAAAAACATTTTTTATCCATATGTCAAAGGTATTCTCAAAAATAAATCAGTTTATATTACACATTTTATTGTTAGTCTAGTTAAAATTAAAATAGTTACTTCAAATTTTTTGTTTCAGAATTTTACATCTCAAATAAATTGGAATGGGAAGAAAATCTAAAAATTTTGGGAAAAAAATGACATAAATTGAAAAGGAAAGTAATACCCTTCATGTTGTTTTTTGTGACTGAGTACCTCATTTCACTGTGTTTCTGGTTGCTCCCACTGTCAGAAACCAGTGACCCACTCTGAAGAAGCGCATCGTTAATGACTCAGAAGATGCAGCCAGACTGGATACTTCCGTGGGAACATCAGCTCAATCTCTATATTACATGGATGTGTGCATGAGCAGGTGCAACGCTTAAATGCAGGTTTCATCAAATTCTGCAATTAACAAGTTTAAAATAACTTTGATGGCTGAGCATTTCGCCCTCTAATAGTCAACTAAAGAGCACAGAGTTCAAAGTGGTGCATATGCAGTTTTCATTATATCACTTCCATCTTTTTCTTTTCTTATTGATTCTCTGGTATATGATTCGTACTTAATAGCATGAAAAATCTGCTAAAGGGTACATACAGTTCTTTAATGCTGGGGTTAGTATAGCAAGGGTTTCTATAGCTTTCAGTTGTTCCACTCCTACATATTAAACCCTGTAATGATCCAAACATTTCAAATATAATTGTAGCCTGATCCGTGTGCACAATATGTGATATAACAAAAGTGAAAAGAAAATGTTTCTTAACCCTGCAAGTGTCATTACTCTAACACTAAATGGGATTATGTAAAGATCGTACTGTTTGCAGCATTGGATGTTTTAAACAGCCCAGCGTGATGGACATCTTCCATTCCCTGTAAGTGTAGTCATTTTCCACTTTTGCTTTGTTGGCTAAAACATTTGTAAGAATGGTTACATCATATTTAGCAGAAGATAAAAATGGTGAAGAATGCATGCTTACCATTGTCTTCTGGTTATTAACTTGGTTTTTACACTAAATAATTGTTCTATTTAAGTTTTATATATATATATGTATATATATACATATATATATTTTTTTTTCGTTCTTTTTTTAAGTGAGTGTATGTTCAATGCAGCTTTGATCCAAGTATCAAGATTTAAACTGTTTAAAACTGTTTGAATGTTTTCATAATTCTAAGCTGAGAATGTTCACATGAGTTTAGTTACATCTTTTTTAAATATTTAATGATTGTCACATTACCAAAGTGTAATCATAGGATCGGCTTCACATTTTGCAGTCTCTGACACAGCTTATGCATAATTTGGCTCTGTTACACCAGTCAAGGGATCTCATATGCAGTATCTGCACCATTCTTCAGAACCAAGCTGCAAATGTTTCTGCCCATCAAAGAAGGAACTGGCTCCAAACGTGTGAGATGCACATAAATAACAGGGTAGCTGACTCAACATTCACCTTGTTGTCAGGTTATTACTGTAAACATTAAATTATATTGCTCATATAAGGAAAGAAAAAAAAAAACAATGTAATGCTTGTTCACTTAACAACCACTTATGTGGCAGTTTATCATCAAATTACACTGAGCTCAGAAACATAGTGATCAAAACATGATGGATAGCTTTCACATTACTCAGCCTCCACAATTCTTTCTGGCAGCACCCACAGAAATATTCGTTTACTCTTGGCTGTATGGGTGGAAATGTGAATATAGAGTACATAATCATGCAAACTGTCATGGTTGCTCACAACACACTGGGGAGCAATTAAGTTTAAACAGGCTTAAACTGGGTTAGTAATTTCAAAAGCAATCAATACTCCTTAGATGTGTTGATGTGAATGTAAGCACATTGGAAGTGAGCTAGGTTAAAAATATGTTTTATGATAGATAAACAGATTTAATTGACACTTTTTAAAATCAAAATTAACAGTTGAGTTTTTATTTTATTTTTTTTTATCAATTTCTAATGAACACATTTACTGTGGTGAAGAGACCACTAGAGTCATTAAAGAAGTAGAAATCATAAGTACAAATGTATCCCAAATAAAGATAAATATCCTTTTAAAGACTACCTAATCCCAAATCAACTTTTTTGCAATTAAACTGTTTAAATTGGTTAAAGTGCTATCTGTATGTGTCTGTGAAAAACAGACATATGCAGACATACAAATTTTTGTGCAAATTTGTTTAATTCTACAATATTTTGCCTAAAACTGTTTTAGTTCTGCCCTTGTTGGGTTGAACAGTGGCTACTGCGGTCAGATTTTCCCATTGGTTACCAGGTTACAGTTTGGTTGATATCTATGTCACACCCCTGCATGTATACGCACATGGTACATTTAAAACTGGTTCAGAAAAACAACAGATAAAGCAGTTGCACCAGCAGGAACACAGTGCACAGATATAGGACGTTTGGGGAACATGTCCACGTTACCCCTCTTCCACCATACGATACACCCATGTTGAATAAACTAAACCATGTTTCACATTTAAATGTGCTGATGTGGTGTGTAGCAGGTAAGCATGTGCTGGGCCAACTCTCTGAAAAGGAAGACTGATCAAACTGTGTTTTCCAGCATTTGGTGTAGCACTAGGTACCCCACTGATGTCACTGATGTTTATAAAAGTCAGTGCTAGAGAAAATACCTCACATCTTCTACCCAGTGTTTAGCTTGTATGGAACATCCATCCCCTCTTGGAAGTTATTTAACATGCTGGCTGAGTGAAAAACTGAACCAAATTTCTTATAGAAGAGGCTAAAGAAAAGGTTTTATATAGATCAACGCCTATAAAATTGATGCTTAAAATAAGATAATCTGGACAAATTTCAAGTCTTCCTAGAAATGTTTAACCAGAAAAAATACTTTTTTTCTGGTTAAAGTATAGATCTCATAACTGAGGGGATCTCGAAATGAAAAGAGGAAAAAAAAGAGCTAGTCTCTCCACAAATGTTAATGTGGAGAGACATATCTTGACTTCAATATTTCAGTCACTGATACTTGATATTCAACAGTATTCCAGCCAAATGTGAAGAAAAATGTTAGCTTGTAAGAGCAGACATAGTCTTGTACTTCACTGTTATAAAAATAATGATCCCATAATTTTTAAATTAATCCCTTTAGTGTGTCATGTAAGTCAAGTGGAAATGGTACTTTTTCACATGGAACTGATTGATAGGATTGATGTAAGTTGCTAGATAACCTGCTGCCCAGACTTATCTGATAGATAACCAAACTGCCACATGTAACAAGAAACACCAAAGTCCTTATCAGTATTCTGACTGCATCTTGAACTACTGGAAACAGATGGCTTTGCTACTCTTTTTTTACACAAAGCATAAGAAATTGTAACAACCCTTGCATATAAAATACAACGTAGGCCCCAAATAATGAGGTGCCACTCGGCATAATGTCCACATTTCTGATGGATTTGGGTTCATAATGGATGTCTAATTAATGCTTGTAAGTTCTAAAAGGTGGCAGTTCCTGCATAAATGATCAGCTTCACTAACTACCACATTTGCTTTTTGAAAACAACACATGCAAACTTAATGATGATTATGACAATTATAACAGCTCTATTTAGTTGGAACCACTCTGCCATACACATACAGAGTACTTATATTCTCAAGCATAGGCTGAAAACATCATTTGTCATAGAAGTGTTGACAATACTGGCCCTCCGGCTTGATTCTCAGAAAAATTCTATCCGCGATGTGCTGGATGATTTGAATGTGTCTGAGATGGAGCTGATCCATTAGACGTTTTCTACTGGTGTTCTTTTAAAAGGGACTTACTGAGATGATATGTTGCAAATAGGAAAGTCTTTCAACTGCATCACATTGCAAAGGATAATTTTTTGAAGTAAAAGTTAACCCTCAATAGGCCAAAAAAAAAGCAGCTTTGACATCCATTGCTGTTGTATGTGGATATTGTTGTAAGAACCAGAAACACAATACAAATGTTCAGGCTCAGAACTTTTATATATAAGAAAAACTCTATTATTTGTGTTAAAATCCTGTCAGAACCAGAAATATTGTCAAACTGAATTCTATTAAACCTTTCAGATTTTTATATCCTTGCCATAAGTTGTCATTCATCACTGTAGGTAGATTGGGCTAAGCACAGAGTGCTTTTAAACCTCATTTGGTTTCTAAGCTACTGCTTTCAGACACCACATCTACTGTCTTTATCCATCTCACTAGACAAACCAACCTCTAATTTTTCACCCTATGAGGAAATTTATTATTTGTTGTGCAGATCTGTTCATGGGTTCAGATGTGGGTGCATGAACACACACATTAGTGTGCCACTCTGCAGCACTTCTCAGCAGGTGAAAGAAATCTGGTCCAATCAGCAGCACCCTCAACTCAGGTAATATAAGGAATCCACCAACCATTTGGCTGGTTTTGCAACACAGCTGAGGAAGGCAAACACTCTCCAAAGCAGCATTTCATGGGAAAAGGACTTAGATTAAACAAGAACTACTGGTAAGCCGTTCACTGGACTCAGTTGAAATGTAATTTGACTTTGGTTTTACATTTGATAAAAAGAAATGCAGAATTTATTGAAGGAACAGTTTGCACTGCTAGATTTTTACACTTTGGCTCTATTAAATGCATATTTGAGATATTTAATGTAAAAACCTATGTCCTGAGGAAAAGAAAAAAAAAATTATTCTCAAATGTTTGGATTTGTTTGATTCAATCAAACACAAAAGTCAATAATTTAATACTTGAATTCATGGTAAAAATTGTGAAAGAAATGTATGCCTAAGTTTAAAAGTGGAGTTGGCTGTTAAGATAATTAACTTTAAACCAAATGTTTAAAATGTATGTTAAAAGATTTTGTATATGCTTTTGTAGGTTTTTCACCTCTTCATTGAATCGCACTCATTGGTGAAAATTAAAAAGATTGAGTGAAATCCTGAAGTCTCTTCAAGTCCTCCTTATCAAGTGTGGGAAGC
This sequence comes from Girardinus metallicus, assembly GCA_903067095.1. NCBI lineage: Eukaryota > Metazoa > Chordata > Actinopteri > Cyprinodontiformes > Poeciliidae > Girardinus > Girardinus metallicus. The sequence continues at coordinate 14,036 of CAEGAE010084743.1, forward strand.
CATGACATTATAGAACACTTGACATAATATTTTTATATTGTATTGATGATTTGATGTTCCATAAATGTCATCCTTAACATGGATTGGCTGTGTTTTTTTTTTTTTTCCTTTTATGCCGTTTTGCATATTTCTCAACTTCAGATGTGGTAATGATTACCATTCATGAGCCGCAAGCCTGAACAGAAGTGAATAAGAAAAGTCATAAAAATAATTAAATATGCCTTTTATCAGAAGTTCCATATAAAGATGTAACCATAATCTGAGAAAGAATTTTGAATGGCTGTAGCCAAATTTTCATTTTGGTTTGGTAGGCAGATTGCTGCTATGTTTGATATATGTCTCAGCAACAATTTATTTCCACCAGACAGCCATAATGTTACTGCTTTGTCAAATTCATTCACACTGATCAAGAAGCAATTTTAGCAGTGACATTAGAAAAGCTTTTTTTTCCATTTAGTTTTTGACATTTTAGCCAATATGTTTGACACACAATTTATGCAAATTGAACTTCTCTAATAAGCATCGTCTTTGGTTCAATTGTTTTGGACCTTTTTTCCTCTCATTTGACAGTCTGCATATCTAGTTTTGGTCATGAAACTATCCTTATTATTTTTCTGATAAGGGCATGCCTATTGAGATGTCACTATTCTGTTTGCGTGGAGCAATCACCCGATCCAAGCAATTTGGATTTAAAATATCACTCGCACCCCTCAGGGGAGTTGCTTCCCTCTCCACCACATGTAGTTACATGCACAGATGCACACAGATACACACATTAAAGCACCTCATCAGTGTCATTTTAAATCAGACTTGCGTGATGGATGCTTTTCAGGGCCAAGTGGGGAAAAAAGAGATCTTACTTCCTCTCTCCAAATTCTTGCATTTTGTTTTGCCAGGGAGGGGGAACAATAGAGAACCAGTTTGCGTTGACAGAAAGGTAGTGAAGTTAGACTGAGATTGACCACCTGTAGTAGGAGAGCAACAGAGATCATGTTTTTGTGTATGCTGGACTACACTTTGCTTGCACCCCTTCAATGTATATGCATGTTTTTGCCAAAAAGTTGAAAAATGAATGCAACCAAAGCTGATATTGGGAACTGTTACAGAGCAGCTGCACTGTGAAAGTGATATTAATTGAAATTGATTATTCAATGTGGACCACATGAGTCATTAATTTCTAATCTACCCCTTCAATCAATAGTATATCTCTCCTGCTAAAGCAGTTTTAACCCTTGTTTATGAATACAATGATGACAATGATAAAATTCCTTTATTAAAAACTAGGCTTCTCTGCCTCATTATTTTAGTGCATTGCCCACATCTATTATACAACACATCTACTAAATGAAAAAATATTTGGAGAAATCCACAGATGTATATGTTTGCATTAACATTTTCATTTTAAAATCCTATAGCTGGTCTTGAAGTTGTGAGTGTACAGGTTTGGTGATGCTATCCAACAGACCTTTGTTTCTTCTTCAAATGCTAACATTAATAATTTGATATTTTTATTTTCCTAAGTAATTTGTATACTGTCCCCAAAAATTAAACAAGGAACTTGTTAATATAGGATGTTACCAATGAGGATGCACTGTATACACCACTTAAACTGATCATTTTTTAAGGAGGTTCACACAGAAAGAATGAAGTGATTTTACTTAATTAAAAAAAGCCAGGCACAAAAAACATAATGCCTTCAATCCTCAGTTATTCCATTCCTCCATACACGAGTACAAGCAAGTTGTCGTAATTATAACAACTTATTTCTTCCCATGTTTTATTTGATTAGATTTTATTTACTTGTAAACATATGTAGAAATGTATTTGAAACAAAACAAGAAAATTAGGTTGCCATGGTGCCATTTATGTACTGCGGGATCAAACTGCTCCTTATATTGCTTCGTATGAAGACACTTGAAGTGGAAAAGAATTGATTCAGTGACAGTTCAAACCCAGCAAAACACAGTAGAAGTTGTCTCAGGCTATCCCATTTGACTGGCAGTGTAAATCACAATGGGAGTCTGACATTGACTGTTTTCTTTCTAAAAACGGAATGATCATCCTCCTGTGGGGTTTAATTTGTAGCATACCTCACTCTGTAGACAATGTAGACTGTGGTTAAAACGCCTTTCAACTTCTAGGAGGAAGGGTCTGTGGCACCTAGGTTGTAGCAGTCACTTGAGGGGTTTTTCAATTCAGCAAAAGTTGAATTGAAAAACCCCTCCTAAAGTTATTTCCCTTTAACTCTCTTGGAGTTTTAAGAAACAGGATCTTTGGGACCCCACAAGTTTTTCACCACTTGTGCAGTCCACTGGGTCTTCACTGACCCTGCGTGAGCTTTTACAAGTTTTTTTTTTTTTTTTTTTTTTCGTGTGTGTGTGGTTTCTGCAACTGACAGTCTGACAGGACACCCTCCACACTCACCTTTCTCCTACCGTGACATCTGCTGTCCTCTTCCTGAGCGTTGTGCTAAGAGAGTGGGAGGGTTAAGCAAATGTAAACTAAACCTGAATTAAATATGTATGTTGATAAATGTTACATACATTTATCAACATACATATGAATGTTGATAAATGTTACATTTTTTGCAAAGACCATGATCATTTGTAAAAATGTTTGCAAAACAAAATAAAAACAGCTGTGTTTTTGTTGAAAGTAAAAGATATGAAAGTTAGGTCAAATCGCTTGACTAAATCCCAGCTATTAAAGCGCATTAAACTGCACTTTCTCCTCAGCCTGAGGCAGGATGCTAAATGATGTTTGGAGCAGATAAGAAGCAAAAGTCATCAACAAACAGAGGTGAAATATAAAAACACATTTTTTATATCTTCTTTATGGAATTTATAACCATCCCAAACCTTTACATAAGTGCTGTGTAAATCTATGCTGCCACTTGTGACTAGGTTTCTATCATAATCTACAAACATTTATTTTTGTTCAGATCAAATGCTTACTTAAACACAAACAACTTCTACTGCCCTCGCCAAACACTTTATTGGGACATAAATTAACATGGGCTTCTTCAGGCAAAGTGGTTTGTCACAATGCAGCCTGATTGGACTTTGATTATGTTTGCTGGTTCAACCTTAATTATCCCAGTCGTTCTGTCAACATCTTCTGCTGATTACCGACATATATCACCATAAGGTTGTGAGTACAAGCATCCTCTGCAACATTTGGAGTAGCACTGAGGCTCTTAATGATCATTTCTTAACACTTAAGGCTGGTCAGGGTTTGATATGTTGTGCGTGTCTGTAATAAAAACCTACAAGTAGTCTCTTTGGATAGACTTTCCAAATCTTCAATCATTTCTTTTTAAGAAGTCTTTTTGTGTTTTGAAGTGATTGAACTAGCCATTTTCCATCCTTTATTTACATAAGTACTGTCTTTGTTTCTCACTGTCTCGCTGACACAGGAATACTTAGTTAATTTTGATTTTAACAGTTATGTGGTGTTCAACCTTGATTCCTCACAGAAATAAAATGTCTTTTCTGGAATATACAAACCTTAGACACAAAGAATCGCAGATTCTGCCTCCTTGAACAGTACATTCCCACCAGCATTCTAGGCGGTTTATAACTGAAAGAGGCCCCTTCAGATATCAGTTTAATTCAATTTAGTTTATTTTTATAGCATCAATTCACAACATTTAAAAAAAAAAAAAAAAACATTTTAATTCAGTCACCCATGCATTACAATTGATTCTGCTCATCAAAAGGCACACTTTCATTATTCAAATTACTTCAAAAACATTTCTATTTAATTTTCTGAAATTTAGGTGGTTCACTGACTTGGTAATTTTGACATAATTCACCAGTTTTGTTAGTAATTGCCTTAAGTAATTGCCTTATTTATATTTTTTCATATCCAAAAAGAAGAGGTCCAAGAACAGAATCCTGTGGTACTACCCAAGTAATCTTGGAGTGTGAAGAAAATGTGTCATTCATTCAAACAAACTTCAAACTGTTAAATAATGTCAAACCATTGTGATATGTCAAAACATTTGTAGATCTGTGGAGGTCTCTAGTTTCCTTCCTGACATATTGGCCAATTTTTTTCCTTAATTTTACCATGAAGTAACAGAAGGAAGCAGTATGATTGAGGTTCTGTGTTAAAATACATCCAGTCTTTTGTCTCCATCTGGCCTCCATCAATGGTATGTGTCTTTTTTGCACATACCATTGTGTAAAAAAGACACCTGTTGAATATCAGGATATTTACCTGTCCAGCCAAAATGTGGAATATTTTTGCTTGGCGTCTGAGAAAGTGGTGATGAAAAAGCTGGATGAGACTACTCAAACTGTCATATTAGTGATGACAGAGATGCTGTCCGACGCATATCAGTTGTCGTGTTGTGAAGAACCAAATTAAACCAATTTTTGCACAGAACTACACAAGCAAAAAGGATGTTAAAAATTTTATTGGCCATGTACAAGAGAGTTCTTCCAGCTAATCCAAAACAGATCAGTACATCTCACCTTCCACATATTCCTTACTTACTCTGGTAAGTATCTGAAGGCACACTTTCCCAAATTTCTGATAAAATGTCCCAAAATGCCAAAACTTGACTGTGGAGACCAGTAGCACTGATATGGCTTTGAAGTGTTGGGTTTCTTATATTGTGCCTCTAAATTTTAAAAGAATTTCATAATGCCATGTTGGTGATAGACTCCTGTCATTGTAGATAAGAAATATTTTTCATCAGCAGAACCCTCACTCCTGTATGCAGTTACACATGAAATCACCTTACATGGCGATTAGATATGATCTCTTCAAAGATTTTTCAGTGTTACGCAATGAGCAATAATTTTCACTCTGTTCAGATTCATCCAGTAACATTGTTTTAAGGAAGATAATCTTCATTAGGAATCACTGCTCTTTGAAAATATGTTCTATTCCAGATGCTAAAAATTAGTTTTCCTTTTCTTCACATTACCTTCCATCTTGTCCACTGAATAGGCAAGCGTACGATTTTATTTTCTGCTTACATCTCCTGTAATATGTAGGCTACTAAAACGACATAACTTGATGAAGCCTTTGGCATGTTATTAAATCTTGAACCTTATTTTGTGCAAGTATATATCTCTGACACAGCTTCATTTTATCTGCTACACTATGAGACAACAGTGAAACTCGATGTAGAATTTAATTGTGCTCTGTGTTCATGTCCAAATTGCTAAATCCTCAAATGAGCATGACAGTATATGTTTAATAAATGAGGTGGGTATCGGTTTAAAAAAAATTATAATTTATGCTAAGCATAAAAATACAGACAACAACTGTTGAGTATTCACACACTCCACAGATGATTTTATAGGTGCTGTTATTAACTTTAGACTAAAGTAGATTTCCACAAAAGAGATTTGGATGAACCTTTTGTTCAGCTATTGAGTTAAAGTTGGACTGTGACACACACACCATCGCATGCACATATGCATTGATCCTTGTCTTTATGCATTTGTCTTGACCATTGAGTGAAGACTATAAGGGTTAAATACAATGAAAAAAAAATATGTCGTGGCTAAGTAATAAGAATTTATATATATATATAAAGGATTAAAATAGAGATCTAAACACTGACAAAATTTATGTGAAGAGATACTTCATTATAAAGAGAGGCCACTTTAAAAACCCTCAAGGTGAAAATATTTTAGAAAAATCCTTTTGGAGTCACTACTGTGATATGCCTTAGCCCTCTTTTGTCCAGAGAGCAAATAATGCTGATTTTACAGTCCACTCTATTGTCAACATACACAGACACAGACATTGACTGTGAAGCTGTATATTTGCTAAAATCTGACACAATCCCAATAATTCATAAATGACCTTGTCCTCGTGGCTGTGCCTGAATCCTCTGAGTACATGTCACAGCAAAGGAGAGACTAATAAGGGAAGCAATGGAAAGCCTGGCCACAGTCTCCCTAAAGCAATTCTTTAGTAATTGATGTTGCAGCATAAAATGGCCCTCGATGGGGACAGCTGATTAGGTTGCTTTTTTTTTTTTTTTTTTTTGCTGGTTGTTTTCTTTTCACTATTACCCCCCACACCCGCACTCCTTCGCCTTCCAGTTACTCACCAAGTAAAATGACAGTTTCACATCCAATTATCCCATTATGGCTGATAAGATTCCTGCGTGTACTGTCATTTGTCTTTCAACTAATCTGTAAATGTGTGGCTCCTGACCTGAAGGGTATTTTGAAGACCAAGAATTGATCATCATTAATAAAGGTAAACAGTTTTTTAGTCCATTTTTTAATCTTCACAATCAAATTTTAATATCCTAGGATAATATGTTGAAAACAACAATTCCATCTACATGTTTATATATAAAAGTATTTATATTTAAGATGTCTGCACATTTTACATGACTAAGTGTGGATGGAGAATGTACAAAATTTGGGTGAGAGATGAGTTTGTATATAGCATAGTGTTGTTTATATATTAATGGACAACATTTTTATGTAGAACAACTACTTGTAATTGCAGGACAATGTCACACAGTTTGAAGAGCTTTGCTTGTTTTAAACAATTTGACAACTAGGTATGACTAATATGCCCAAGATGTATTAGAAACATGACATATTTAATCAACCTGAGTGGGTGATTAAATATGCCCCACATGTTCATGTTGACTGTGAAAAAGATTTAAGTCAGCTGGTGCTTTACTCACTTTGTATGTGGTTCTTTTATTTATTTTTACAAAACCAATAGCCAACTCTGAGCCATGATTGGGTTTCAACCAGTAAATCTTCTTTGCTATATTTTTTGGTGAAAAAATACAAAAATCACAGTTTAGCAACATATATTATATTATTGATTAACACAGTTTTATACATTAGGCAGTGTTAGTGAATTTTTGAAAATCATAATCAGGATCTGTGATGGAAAAATTACAGAAAGAATTAACACAACCTCGTGACATCTGACTGATTCAAAATAGTATTAATTTAATTTAAAACAATATTGCTTGTAAATGATACAGGCAATATTGTAAGTGATACAATAATTGATCTAATTAAACTTCATTAATTTACATCATGAATTACATGAAAAAGATAGAGAAGACAGAGACGACAATTGTTTTGTTATTCATCTGCTAAGACATCGATTTACTTAGTTTTGTGTTTATTTTATATTTTCTGTTTGGTATTTGGCAAAACACAAAGCTACTCATGTGTGTTAAAAATGGTGCTTAAAGCATTAGCTCAATTTTTGATTTCCATAGGCCAGCCTCTTGGTCCTCATCAAAGCAATCATTTCCCCTGGTGAAGCTCCTAGTTGGTACCAACACAGAACCTGTATCATGTACATGTTATGGTGGAAACACAAAAAACTAGAGCTAAAATGAACACTAACACAAGTTTAGCATTAGTTTAGTGAAAACATTTTTACATGTCAGTTATTTTCTTTTCTGCACTATTTAAGGTGGTGGCATAGCTGAAGTAATACAGTATATATTCAGCAACTGTTACCCCACATAAATCAGTGGTCCTTGAATATGAGTGGAGTATCACTCTAAAGTGAGCTCACAGTGTGCTTCTGGTGGTTTATGAGCTGCACTTTCATTGAAGTGTGGAACATTTGTGTTCTGCAGGGATGTCTGAGCAGTCTTATTACCACCATGTTGTGTGAGGACTTTTGAAAGAATATTTCCATAATGAAAGTAGAGCCAGTGTCCGACTCATTCTGCCATCCTCTATGCTGATTGTTTCATGCTGTTTTCTCCTCTCTGTGTGAGATAATTTACAAGGACACCATATTCTTGCATTTTCCAAAGGAAATGTTTTTTTATATATATATAAATATAAAAAGATGCAATATAATGGAACATGAAAAACAAAACTGGCTGAAGATGGTGGAATTTACAGTTTTTGAAAGGAATGTTTGTTTAATCACTAAAAATATTTGCAAGTAAGTTCAGCATTTCCTGTAAACTGGTTGTAAAATACACAGTTCTATCATACATAACATAGGCCTATAATACATTGTTTATGCCAGATATTTAACAATAAAACATCAAGAAACATTGCTTGTTGTCAGCTTCTAAAGGTCCTCCTTGCAGGGGATGGCTGTCATCTGTGCCTTGAGAGGTAACCACAGCAACAGCTCAAGGGGCAGTGATTGGCACCAGAGGTTCCTCCTGTTCCTGGCTGATTGTCTTCACTCAGGCACTAAAAGGAGCCTTAAGAACTTGATTTTTTTCCCCAAATTGAAAACTGGCTCATACATTACAGATACCCGTGAAAGCAAAACAAATCCCGGAGGGCTACTTTTTTATGATTTAAAGTACAAAGCTTCTCTTTCACATATCTCTGAATCTAGTGGTTGTTGAACTTAACCAGCTTTTTTGGATCTCAGTTCAAAAAAACAAGTTGTCACATAAATAAATAAAAAAAAAAGCTAACAGTTAACAGTAAAACTTAAGTTTTGCGCTTTAAGAATTATGGTACTTACTAAATGGAATTGTTAACTTTTTAAAACTGGGTTATTGAATTAATGTAGACATTTAAATTGATTTGTTTTTTTTTAAAGTTATATCTATAAATATAGAGTTAAATGTTGTTCTATTTAGCAGATTTTGCTTCACTTACTTTGGCAGGTAGTTGATTTTCTTGCATGTGGAAAGTATACTATTGATTGTATTACACGTACTGTTAAATCTTAAAGTTCACAGAGAAGATTAGAATATCCAGTCATCGCTATGTTCATCCAAAACACCCGAATGCTCTGCTTGTAATACCTCTTTTACTCTCTGTCTGTTATTCTCAGCACATCAGTCGATCCAGTCTGCCCTTCTAATGAATGGCATTCATCTAGCACCACAAGTAATGTTTTTTTACAATGCATCATAGCAGCTAATAAACTCAGGATTGATTTGTGCTTATACAAAAACACATCAGGCGGAAACCATCACATCAGTAGTAAATTGATGCTGATCTGGTCGTGGGGATGGAGCAGCCAAATGCCAGCAGAGTTTTATTTATTTATATTTTTTTCATATTGGAGGCTCCTCAGCTCAGTAATCGATCTTGGTGCAGAGCCTTTTGTTCTCTGAAGTAATAAAGCAGAGTATTGATTTATTGGCGGGCGACAGTTACCTTTTGCCTTCTCCTCCTGTTCTGTGTTTCATTCCCCTGTCGGGTCTCCAGAGAGGAAAAGTTTGGTCTGTACAAAAGCCGAAGCACTACACTTTAAGTAAAAGCACATCCATTCTGACATTGAGATTTAGACTCTCTGCAAAACTACTACAGGAGGTATTGATCAGAACAAGCACATATCTGTGAAATGGATGTTTCTCAGAACAGGGGACTTTGTCATTATTCACAAACGTGCCGATTTATTTTCTCTGTATCACAAATGGTAAAACTGGCAACTTATAGAACATACAGAGAGAGAGATTTGAACAATTTTCTTTGCAAAACCTTTCTTGATCCTGCAGCATTCTTGGTCTTATAAACTTTTCCTATCTGCTGTCCACACAAGTTCTCTTAAGGATTTAGATCTCCCGACAGAGATGGTGGAAGTTTGATTTTGTGTTCAGTGAACCATTGCTGCGTTGACTGACCCAAATGTTTTTGATCATTGTCCTGTTAAATGGCCCAATGATGACCCATTTTCAGTTTTGTGGTAGGGGCCACCAAGATTTTCATTTACAAAGACTGGATTTTCAGAGAGTCCATGATGCTCTGCACTCTTAACAAGATCCACTGGGTGTTTGGAGGAGAAACTGGCCTACAGTGTCACAGATTCTCTATATTTATATTGTGCAGTGGACATGAGGTGCTTTTCTATGTCTAAATCTTTTGTTCCAGAAAATCCCCCCTGCAGGGTTTGTTACTGAAAATCTATCTATGCATTACAATGCAAAGTAACTTAAATGTTCAGATGTGCCTTGCCTTATTTTATCAGTGAATATGATAAAACACTTTCATCTACCATGTGAGTCACAGAGTTTGATTAAAATGTGGCTATAAAAGTTATATTGGAGCTTTCTTACTCTTTCTGCCTTGGAATAAAACTTTATTTCCTTCAGGGTATCAAATTTTAGGAATCAAACCTGATGATTACACACAACTGCTGTATTTTTTTCCCAGCACGCTCGAGTATAAAGTTTCAACTGTCCATGGACAGCATGCCTGAGTATGTTCATTTACTTGCTGAGTTTCAACATTTCCCTATACTTTACTCTTAAGTGAGCTTGTATCAATGAGATGATGGTGAATGCCAAGAGGTTCCCAAACTATGTGCTGAGAAGTCTAAATCTAATTTTGGGAGAAGGTCTAGAAATTAGCAAAAGTTCACTTTGTGCACAACTGTTTATTTGTGACACTAAGCTCCTGTAATTTCTGACAGTACAATTCATTCACCTTATGGGAATTTTGCACTTTTACTCTGCCAACGTAATCTCATTTCATATCTTGTTACTTTACACACATGAATAAGTATACTGAACTTAAAGTGTTGCAAAACTCAGTAACATGAAAACATTGAGTTTAAACTTAAAGATAGGAAATAAATTCATGTGGAAAATGTTTTTCCTTTCAATTATATGCCTAAACCTGGAACCTATGAAGTTAGTTATGTTTTTTCCATATTAATTTTATTTCCCAAGTTAAATTTTTATTTTTCATAATTCCATGCTTTACAAAGAAAACACATTCTTTGACCTTTAAAAATAGTTAATATATTTCAACAACGAGAAATTTCCCTGTTTTGGAGAAGGATCTTAATATTGTTTTAAGGCTAAGCTTTCTCTTGGGTAATGTTATTATTAGAAGGCATTTTTCTGAAATGAGAATTACTCAGATATTAAATTCCACACGTTTGGTATAAAATGATTCACAATAGTTTTGTTTTCCAACTTGAGCTTTACATTTCTAGTGTCTCTGGAGAGTTTGCTCCAACACAGCTACAGTTACAACTAAAACATATTCTGTATCAGTTTCCTTTCAAAGTGAATGTTAAAGTATGAAAACTCTAATAAGGCACTTTGATCTCTGGGGATTTGTTATATTAAATGTACAAATTAAAAAAAAATTATATTCCACACATTTATACATCAAATTAATTGTGATAAAAACACTTGATAATGTACTTCTGAAACATTACCATTTTTATTATTTAAGTGAGTCATTCTCGATACTTCACATTTACTGGCAAAGTAAAACATGGAAGAAAAAGAGTTTTGTATTTATTTTTTCAAGCTCTAGTGGCCTTTATTGAACAGTACATTGACAGGAAATGGGGCAAAGAAAAGACCGGTAGCAAAAACTAGATGTCCTGCATTATCAAATATAGTAAGATATTGTGTTTGGGTTATTAGTTCAAATTAAACAGGTTATTGTTAATATTTACAAACAAAGATATAGCATACTGAAAACTTGTAATGGTGCTCAGTCATTTTGAAAATGCATTTGGTCAGCTGTATTAAAACTACTCTGTGTGCCTGGTTTTCAGGTTAAAGTTAGGCATTTACTAATATTACCTTACCAAGATCAACACTTGCGCATAAAAGTTTTAGATTTTAGGTTAAAGTTTCTTCCAGGTTCAGTCAAACAGAAAGTGTAGAGAGGGAAAGGTCTTGTTCATAATGTAGATTGAGGAGAATACCATTAACTGGATTTGTAGTTCTAGGCTATTGTAAACTGACAACAAAAGTCAGAGATTTTCTAATCAATATTTTCCTCTGGAATCATACTGTCACAAGAAAGACTAGAGGAGCTGCTGGCAAAAAAGCAGCTTACAAGCAGCAATAAATTATACTGAGCTACCTCGACAGGAAGGGTTTTTAGGGACCAGTCTGGTAATTGCGCTATGAGCAGAGTGCTGTTAAACATTGTAATTATGGACGAACTACCTAGGGATTTTTTACTTTGCTGGAGGAGGCACACACACTCTTTAGAGGCATGAATAAAAACATAGTTATATTTAAGTCCCGAACATCTTTTTTTCTTAAAAGAAGAAAAAAAGACCGCTCAACTCCCTAATTGCTCAGACTGTGGAGTTTTTAAAGCGTTTTTCATAAAGATGTGGGGGACTATTCAAACAGATTTTTTTTGTCTCAAATAATCTTTCTTCGGCAGTTCTTTTCATACCAGCAAAAAACACTTTGGAAACTTAGTAGCCCCCCATATAACACAAAATCACAAAGGATTCACAAACGCAACCAGAGCATGTGTCCCTAAATATTCCTTGCCTGCTCTTCCTATGCTATGGTGCAGGACTCATTTCCTCTGTGTAATTGACACTGCTTCTTTCAGGGAATAGACATGCTGACATTTTGTAATACATTCCATCACTTACATTTCATCAAACACTACTCATCCATAAACAGCCCCTGTCCAATGTAGCTTTTGACATGGGTTGGAGTTGATGGGAGGAGTAGACAAATTGAGGTGATGACTGTTAACCTTCACAGGTGCTTGACTTCCCTTTGGTCCATAGTGTCACTGAAGCTCATACAAGCTCCCTGATTTGAGATGGCGTGTTGCACCTGATATTAATAAAGCTGATAGAGTCTTTGACCTGCAGTGCAGAAGCAAAGCATTTGATCAGGGACTGAAAAGCCCTCCAGGTTTTTGTATCTCTTTATCTTTATTAAATTACTTTTAAACTGGAAACAATGGCAATAAGATTGAGCTCAGAGAAAACTGAGCATCCAAAAGCAAACCTACATAACTAAACATGGGGCTGTAAAATTTTATTTTAAACCTGTGACTTTTCGGCATCCAAAATTAAAGTCTTGCTGCAACAAAATGTCAAACAGTGTTTATCCTCCGAGTTTTACTTTGTGAAACTTGGAAATTAGTTATTTTTTCAGATTAGTAAAGATAAAGCTAAAAGAACACTATTGCAGTCTTTTCGCTATGCTATTTAGAATTGACTGTCAGAAAGAAAAATAGATTTGCTTTAAAGACTCCATTGTCACTTGTAGAGAGCGAATTATGCTGTAGTTTAAATGGTCTTGAAAGGAATTTAATAAAATTAAGACTTGTCCTCAAGTCTTTTTAAATTTTTTCTTACCCTATATAACAGTAAGATATACAGCTGATATATGCAGCTGTATAGCTTGCTTAATTATTTTTGAAATGTGGTCTTTTTAATAAGTAGAAAGACTACATTTTAGTCTTTCTGGACTAAAACATACAAGTTTCAGTCCAGCAGGTCATACTTCATGCACCTCATGTTTGTAAACAGTTTCCCACTATACCCTATTGTGTTTTAAACTGCCAAAACCCCGAACAAAATCACAGTAAACAAGAGCATGATCAGCTGCTTTAAAAACCCCAACAATTATGACAAGCAATGATCATGTAGTTACTTTGAAAAAGTAACTTGATTTCTGATCACTCATTTCTCCTTGAAAAATTAAGTTAGCTGCTTTAACTTGATTTTAAAAGTAAGTTACATTACAAGTTACTTTAGTGGTACTTTAATGATTCAGCAGCTGTCAACAGCAACCTCCACTGCCACAACATAAAACAACCAAGGTGAGTCTACCAAATTTAAGGGCAAATAAACATCATACGGGATTTTATGTTAACGTCATCCCTCTCAAATATGAGATGCATATAAGATGATTGTGCCGAAGTTCCAAAGACTTGCACCAAACAGCTTGGAACTTGACAAGTTGCAAAATTGATAATGCAAGAACTGTACAAAGAGCCTCCAGAGTTCTGCAAAATACATGTGATATAAGAAATAACTCCACTTCATATTTACATTGTTAAAAGATGTTGCACTTATTTTAAATATGCTTTTCAGAAAACATCCAGGTTATGGAAATTTTGTGGCCATGAATGAATATAATTACACAAACAAACATTGAGTGCAGGATAATGATACTGATTAAAAATAGAGCACTTTACTTTGCTCCTTCTTCTCAGAGTTCTTTGACAAGGTGACAAAACCACATAAAGACATTTTGTACAGGCATGGTTTGCCTGCACAAAATGTTTGTGCAGGCAAGGTTTGGTAATGGTTTGATTTGCATTTGAGTGGAACAGAAATGCAGCATGCTGTCTGAACTAATTTGTATTTGTTCTAAAAGTGGACACACTGCTGAAGCTGCATGTCAGCAGTACAATAGCAGCAGCTACTGTCCTCTGTCAGTGTCTGTACTGGATCTGTTTAACCACAGCTCAGTGCTGTGCACTCGTGGCTGCTTGACAGAGCTCACAGCCCACTACCCAACCATATGTGTTTGCATAAAGGAGTTAAAAATGTTCACAACAGCTTCATATTGCTGCAATGTGTGCAAAGCAGAAGAAAACACTGCATTATTGCAAATTCTGTGTACATCTTAAAGAAGAGAAGATAAGAAAAATTGAAAACTGAAATAAAACACATTCAGTCAGGCCTTATTCATAACATACACCCCATTCCACTGTATGCTCAACTGGAAAGCAAGCATGAAGAACATATTTCTTTTCAGTTCCTTCCTTCAGAATAGACAATGTAAAAACCACTGCATTATTAACCCCAACAAGGTTGTACTAAAAAACTTAAATCACCTGGAAACATAAAGTTAATTAAAAAGATCATAAATATGGGCTTGTTCAAGTCAGTGCTGTTCAAGCGGCTTATATTTATAAGCACATAAAGGCATCTTCAAGCCCTTATGATGATGAAATCTGCTGAATTATATTCAGATCACTAAAAGAGAACATTTCCTAAAAAGGGATATCCATCTCTAAATTGTAAACTTGGATCAGAGTGTGGGACAAAGAACATTCAAGATTGTTGCTGTCAGATGGGTCTGAGTATTTTAGAAACTAAAGATGTATACTTTGATTTTGACAGATAACCATCTTTTGTGTTAAGAGAGAAAGTTAAAAAAAAAAAAATAAATAAAAAGCACTCTTGACAACTGAGATTTTTAGAGCATCATCTTCAGTTGTGCAATACATCGAACCATGAAGCAGACTTCAAACTACAACAGAAGACCTCACAGGGTGCTACTCAAGCAGCCAAGGAAAAGAAACCAAGGCAACAATTCAGTCGGTCATCTAAATGATGTAATATAAAACATTGGATGTTGCCTGGTCCAATGAGTCTCAATGTAAGCTGCAAGACAGTTGAGTCTGATTTTGGATTAGAGGTGTCAGTGAGTATCATTCATAGGAGAGTATTGTTCACATTTTGCTTCCCATGGATCATACTTTTCCTCCTAAATACTGTAGTGTACCATTGGGGCAGAATAAGATGGAACATGGGACACAAAAATTACTACACATTCACTACTCTGGACTCAGGTATCAATAGAAGCATGGTACCATCTGGGGTCTGGCGGTTGGGGAGCCTCGGTTTAAATATGGGCATTGGTTCTGACCATGTGATGGTTGTAGTGCACCCATCTTCTTTTGGCTACTAACAGTAGGATAACTGTTATCCTACTGTACGCCAAAAGGAAAAGCTCAACTAAGAAATCTGAAACTGTTTTTTTCTGTGTATTCATTATTCTTCAGAACTCTAAAAAGATACTAAATCCCAATCCAACAGAGCACTTCTGGGATGTAATGGAATGGAAGATTTGCATCCTGTATGTGCAGATGACACAGTAACTGTGCTGCACCACTATATTGATATGAAACCAAATCTGAGGAATGTTTTCAACAGCTTGCCATACAGGAAAATAGTACTAGCAATGTGTACCTGATAAAGAGGTTTTTAAAATTTATCTTCTTGTTCAGTGTGTTTTTTCTCTGTTGTAGAGGCATTTATTTATACCGCTCGCTTAGAAAAGCCAAAGTTAATCAGACAAAAGGAAATGATATTTGTTTTGTGGCTTTCAACTAAATTCTCTTCACTCTAGTCGGTTTAAAATACAACTTTTCAGTGGATCAACTCTGTTATAACATGATGTCTTTAATATCAATTTATCTACAAAATCTTGTTTTACACCACTGCAATCTTCAAGTCATGGAAAGTGCACAGTCACTAAAGCAAAGAAACATATAAAAAATACAAACAAACAGAGTACCATTTTAACCATAAAATGTCTTTTCATTTATCATTGGTACTTACAGTATAAATGAGCAGAATCATATTGAAACAGGATGGTTCAGCTGTATGCAGTGGTTTCTGAGTTTCTACAGCAGAAATATTATTTTGAGAAACAGTTGTGCATTTCCTCAAAGATCCAGCCCATTTTTTCACATGGCACTGAAGTGGGCATCGTCCAGTACATTCTTCAGCTGTCCATGGCTGGTTGCCTCATGATTAACCACAGAGTTTGATAATTAATAGAGACAAAGCACATGTGTATGCATCTGTATCAAGGACTTAAAAAGTTTTCCTTGTGCACAATTTACAATTGAGTTTTCAACCAGCTGTTAACTGCACAGCTTGGTGGTCTCATAATCCACTGAATTAGGTAAACGTGCACTGAAGGCCTGCAAGGAGGCAAAAATGCGAACCACCTCACTGGGAGTGAGTTTGAGCCTATGGCGGAGGAGACAGGCGAACAGGTCCATCTTTTGTTGGCCTGCAGGGGAAAGGCGATTCACACGATCTCGTATTTCCAAGAGTTGAAGGATGGCCGTGTCCTGGGAGCCCTGTGTATAAGGGTAGTCCAGTTGGAGGATCAAGTCACGAATTGCCTCTGGGTCAAAGTGCATACTGTAGCCGAACACTTGGATACTGTTTATCTTCATGTAACCCAGGCTTTGAGCAGGATCAGTAATTTCGGCAGGTTCATAATAAACACTGTCATTTGTTCCATCCTGAGTCTTTATCCGGCTACGAAGGTAGATGTGGATAGTTTCAAAGAATGTCTTCCACTTGTTACCCAATGTCAAAGTCCAGTTGTAACACTCAAAGGGTAGGTCCAACTTGGTGGCCTTCCAATCTGGAAAACCATTTTCATTGAGAGGGATGTACCAGCTCTCTGAGTGGCTCCCACCAAAAGGGTTGATATATAGCGTGAGAGCAGGCTCCAGGGTACTGTTCTTTGTAAGGCAAACTTGAAGGGATATTCCAAGCAGCATATGAACCATATTGGTTTTATATTTGTTGCTCTTTAGCGTCAAAAGCATCCTCTTCCTCCATGATGGGTCAAACCAGCTGTTAAGTCTCATGTCATTGCTGATGAAAATAGCATGAACCTGTGTGACCGAAAACACATGACAAAATCTAATTAGTTCAATTAAAAAAACATGATGTATATTGAATGCGTGCAATTTTTAGAAAGCTTTGTATTTATGAGATTATCCTTGCAATGCAACATCACTGAAAAAGATGACAAAATTGTATTGTACAGAGTTGTATAGTTCACAATATGCAAGCTCCATAATTTTCAAAATCCTCATTTGAGTCTATGTAACACTGAAAGATTCAATAAAATGCTAGATGTATATTTAGATATAGGATATGTACAATATTAAATGAACAGCAATCCTTGCCATTATTGCTGCTATTAGATTTAGTTTCTGAAAAGGAAGAGGAAAGCCAGGCTGGGGAAAAAAAGAGCAGCAGACACACTTCACACCTTTTTGTCATACAAGTTCAATATCTTAAATTTTCTTAAAATAAGAAGCAGATCTTGCTTCAGGGACAACAAATTAGCCAATCCAAAGCATTGTTTGTTCATTTTTTCTTCACTACATCTAACAAGTCTCTTAGAATTTGTTTTTTATAAATGGTAACAAAACACATTTTTTTATATATATATGAAAGCATTTATTTTTAACAACTTCAAGTATGAACCATACATTTTAATTTCATCCAGAGGTTTCCTTAGTAATTAAAGCATTAAATTTTTTTTCTTACATCCTTTCTGTTATAGATTTGGAGTGTTAATTTAGATCTGGTTAAAATGAAACTGGGTGACAAATGGCAGCATGCGGTCCTCCGGCCTGCTTGTGGTGCTGCGTTTCTGCAGCCTGAGGCAGCCGGTTGTCACTTTCAGCTCAATTTATTTCTAAAATTGATGACTAAACCTTTGATTTTGATTTTTAAGAAATTATTTATACATTTCTTAATTATATATACAAAACAATAACTTGAGGTTCTATAGAAACAAAAGAATGAATCCCTTTGAACATGTTAGTTTTTTTTTTTTTTAGATTTAAGTTATTTTTGTCACATTACATCCACCCATTTTCTCTATGCCCTTGTCCCTAGAAGGGTTGGGAGGGCTGCTGGTGCCTATCTCCATCTAACATTCCGGGCTTGAAAGGTTACCAGTCTGTCGCAGGGCAACGCAGAAACACAGGACACACAACCATGCACACGCACACCTAGGGAGAATTTAAAGAGTACCTGGAGAGAACCCACACATGCACAGGGAGAACATGCAGAAAGACCTCAGGCCGGGAATCGAACCCAGGACCTTCTTGCTGCAAGGCAACAGTGCTACCAACTGCACCACTGTGCAGCCCTGTCACATTACATATTTTTGCCAAATTTCCCTTCCATCTTACAAAATAATTAAATTACATTTAATTAAAAAAAGTAAAGGGAAAATAATGAAAAAATATATATTTTATATAATTCCAACATGTTCTGTTTGGTTTTCTTAAACATGGCGCTGTGGATTAGAAAATTATACCAATTGTACTTTGGTTTGTAGAAATGCAACTTTGCAGTACAGTACTATCATGCTGTTTCCAGGTGGAAGGGGCTTCTGATAACCCTTCTACATGAGCCATGTTTGTCCCACTGATTCCTGGGGATGCAAAGTAATTATCAGACCAGAGTAATTGTTATGCATGTCTCAACTGTGAGATATAGACCTATCTTAACTCAAAGTTATTCTTTCATTTCACTCTGGATTATTTTATTCCATTTTATCCAGAAGCATTTTCACTGTGGAGACTACAAAGCCAAACAGCCAGAGAATAACTCTTTTCACTGCAGCAGTGTCAAGTGTCACAGTGTAGGAGTGAGGCTTCCTTTTTGCAAAAATAAAAATACTTGATTTCCAGCATAAAACTGATTCCTTTACAGTCACTGCAAATTAGACATAAAGGTTTAATGGTGAAATAAAGATGTTTTCTTAACATAAACTTTGGTGTTTTAATGCTTCTGGTGTGAAATCAGGGGAGAAAAGAAGAGAAATATTGGTAATAAAACTCAGAGTTTTAGCCATAAATGTATGATCATTGTACAACAGTAGTACTGTGAAATGTATACAGATTTCCTCTGTATCAGAGGAATTTTCTAACATTAACAGATATTTAATGAAAGAAGCATGAGAGAGCATACACTCTTAAAACATCTGTTAGCGATCCATAGGGCCGTGCTGGTCATTTGGTCGATTGTAGCTCAAAGTGAGTAATTGTCTTACAATCCTCAAGTTAAGCTCAGGTTCTTCCTGTGGATGTGCCTCTAGACGAGGCATTTAACCCCTGTACCCAGTCGGTATGACTTAAAAAGAGCTTTAATTCAGTCAATTTTGTATTTTATTTATTGTTGTAAAAATGGTTTGAAAATGTAAAATATATTTTTGAAGTTTGGATTTGCACTTTCCTTTCTCGAAAGACTGTTGTGAACATGAATGATCTGAAGAAGTGGTATCTAAACCTTTTGCTTCCAGTACTCAAGTACTTTTAAAAAGAGAGAAGACATGCAGCAAAAGTTGTCAGGCTGAGACTCAAACCTGTGACATCTGTGTCGAGGACTAAGGCCTCCATATGTGGGTAGTGCTTTCCCCCTGCGCCAGCATTGACATTAGTAAAAGATCCTGCTTTTACTATTGCAAGAATCAGGTAGACCTTTAAGTTGTTTTGTTTTGTTTTTTATCTAAATTTGTTGATGTTTAACATAAAAAAAATCTAACTGGCTACAAGAGTGGGAAAATAGCTAATAGCCTTTTGTTTTGTTGTTGTATGGTCAAACTTTGGAATAAACTAGCAGGACATATCCACTTCTGGCAATATCGGCTGCTGTCTTGATTTTCATCCACTTGTAAAATGTCTTAATGAATAATTGAAAACCAGCAATTGCTGCTCTAAGATCTCTGCAAAAGTCTTTCTTACCAATACAGTTGAATGCTACAAACCACAAAGCTGCCAAAACATGTTAGTCTATTGGCACTGGAACCTTTGCAGAAGATTCGCAAATAAAATTCAACTATCACCGGGTTGCTTCTTACTGTCTTGATTTCTTTTCAAACAATAAGCATATCTTTTCAGGGAGTTGAATCCAGATACTTTCTTATGAAAACTCTTTTCGAAAAATGTAATTTGCTTTATGAGTAAGTTTTCATTTTATAAATTAAGAAACATTTCAGAATGTCATGTTCTTCTTTATGTGAAGTTTTGTGTATTTGAAGATGTTTTATTTTGTTTTAGAGAAATTGGGTTCATTAATCTAAAACTGCAACTTGTCATATGTACCGTTGCTGTTTTTAATGTGCTGTGGCATCCACGTAAAAGATCTACACTGACAGTCATACTTTACAGTGCAACAATATTTACGTATTCAATATCTGGCAAGGTCAAACAAATAAATTAAATACACTGATATTACGTAGCTAAGTTTGACAAAAATAGGTTCCATTAAAAAACAGTGTGACAAATTCTTAAACAGAAATGTGGAGAAACTATAAAGCCTCCCTTTGCCAGAAGCTGGCCACTATACAATGCAATCCCAGGAGTCCATGTGTCTTTTTTTTCTAGGCACAGCTTTCATACAGCTAAACTAGCGGTGAACCTGACATCATTAAACAAAAGCGAACAAAGAGATACCTCAAGCCTGCGGTCTGCTCTCTGCAGTAGGTAGCCTAACTCCAAGTCTTGGAGGTCCGTCTCAAAGCCCAAGTAGTTCTCTGTAGAGTCTGCCACCATAGGTCTGCAAGCCCCCTGCATCAAGGCAAATCCTGGGTTACAGCTTCCACATCGGGTGTGGTTGTCTGGTGCACACACTGCACAGGCTGAGCCTTCGCCAACAGAGCAGGGTGGGGGCGATTGACAGGGGCTGTGTTCATATCGGCAGCTGCAGCTGTGAAGCTCCTCGGAGAATGTTCCAATTTGGTTATTCTCTGAGCAGTACAGGAGGGACTGGATATGTCGTAGCCAGTAGGAGTGAGGCCTGTAGGAATAACAATAAGTGATATAAAGAGATCAAAATACACTTTCAACATGAGCTGATTAACTGGGGAAAAGCTTTATAAGACACCTGTCTTATAATGAGCCACCAGACAGCTGGCTCATTATAAGTTTTAAATATACAAGCCAGAGAGAATTTAACTAATCCTGGTTAAGGTCATTTGCAGATCAAAAGAGGTGTATCTAGATAATTTGTCCAATGTTTAACACTGTTTTATCATGATGTGTTGTTTACCAGGAATATCAGTCTACATTCTCCTCACTGTCTGAGATTCTCATGAATGTTTATGAATTTGAACTCCTGCCATGCTTGATGATTATTAAAGAAAATGACAGAGGTACAGAAGAGCAGAGAACATTATCTTTGATCAATTTATGTCATAAATATTAGAAGTGCACTGTAGCCGGAGGGTGACTTAGTTTCAGACATGCACACAATTCCCCAATGTGAATTGTGTTTCATTCCATGCTACTGCAGTTTTTCCACCATGATCCCTTTATGCCTCTTATCACTTTTGCTTATAGAACAGAAATGGTCAGCATGTAAAAGCTGCATTTTTGTTTGAAAAAAAAGAAGCATTGTTTATGAGTTTGTATTGAGGAAAACTTTATGCTAAATCTAAAGTGTTTGTTGGATTCGTTTGGAGAATTTATTACATTTCATTGAGACGTTAACCAAAGTTCAGAAATTTGCAGATTTTAATAGTAAATTAAAGTGCAACTTCTGAGAAATGAACTAAAAGTACATTTTCTCTACTACACAGAGGACCTGTGGGTAAGCCAACAGCTTTAACAGAGTAAAGACAAGACAGCGATGGTTCTGATAGTTTCCTGCTGTGATCTTGTATGCCTGAAAAATCTTTTAAGAAACTGTTGCCTCTAAGGGCTATTACTGAATTTAATTTTTTTAAAAAGGCAGTGAACATCCAAAAAGTTAAGAATCTTCTCCATAAGAACTATAAAAATATATTTTTTAAGGAAGCAAAAGTTTTAAAATGGGAATTTGAAAAAAAAAACATATTTTAAAGTTTTTTTAAAAGTCCTAATCTTTTAAGTTATTTTATTTAATAACTGTGTACTTTCCCTGTAGTACACAGATTACATTTCCATTAGTGTGTGAAAAAGAAAACATACCCAACTTCATTTTAAGATATTAGTCCCTGTAGATTTTTTTGTAATTTAAAGCCATCTGAAAAGGCTCATATCTCTGGGATGCAGTGCGACAGTAATGATTATGTATCATCTAGTTTCTTAAACTAAGTTTGTAATTATCTGAGATCCATTGGCCAATGTAGCCAGTAGATCTGCTCCTGCAACAACTCGGCAAATTGTCACCTGACAAGGTCATCACAACTAACTGTGGACACATGCTATGTTTGCTGCTTTCGCACAATTGACAGCCCGTCGCAAAATCCAAAAGTTTCTTCTACTTTTTGAAAGAGTGAGTCAGACTGACAAGAGCCAACACTGTCAACCACAGTAACTTTAGCTTAAAATAAAAATTGTTTGGCTGAGAAAACAGCAATAAAATATAACAAAGACCCTTTGTGAGTGGATGGCTTATACAGCTTTGTATCTTATCAATGTGAGGAAGCTATTACTGGTCAAAACACCTCAGAACATCACTTCAAAATATCCTGACTATCACCTTAAATGTATAAATCATATATCTGTGCAGAAGCTCATGTATAGGTTTGAGAGTGTTATGACTTCTTATATAAAATGAAGACTGCTGGAGACTTCAGATCTTTACTGCAGCTCTCTGTCTCTGCCCACTGCTGCTGCATATTAGACTCCGCTCTCCTGGTGAGACACGTTTAATCGTAAATAACTGCATTTTCTCTGTCTCCTGTTTCACTTGCATCTTGTTTTCCAGTTAGTTCTCCATGCAATTATAATCACATCTTCCTCTTTTTCAGTTGTCAGCTTGTCAGTTTTCTCTTGTTGGAGTGTACGGCTGCATTTATGCCCATTTTGCTTGTGTCCTTGGTTTTGGTTTCTCTTGCCACTCCTTTATTAGATGATGAATATGATTTCAGATAGGGTTCCTGTCTGAGCTCAGGAGTTTCTTGCCTGCTTATACATTTTTTCTTTTCATCTGACTATCATTTATGTCTACTTTTGTGTCTCAGTTTGCTGTTTTAAATGTTGATCTCTGAGAAAAAATGACAGACAGCATTTCTCTCTTGAAATGAATTTCCATGTGCCTCATGCTTTATGAAAAACATAAAAAATGTAAATATCATTGAAATTACAATTAGAAACATATTATGAAGGGGATGTTTGAAAGTACTTTGTTATAAGTGAAGATCTTGCTTTTCATTCCATTACAGTCTTTTCTAATCAGTGTGTTTAGTTACCATGGGGACTAGACCCTGCTTCATGTACACTTAGGACATCACCTTATCAAACAGAATTGAAGTAAAAATATAATTCTTTTGAACCAGCCTATTCATTTACTGAGAATTATGACAACAGGCTACCTCATAACAAATCACAGGGAAAGTTAATTTTCCACTTAGGAATTAAACCAGTATGTAGATTGCACACTGTTAGTTTCCTTGCCTGAAGGCTAGACTGTTAGGGGTCATTATACTTCCTCAAGTGAACATGAGAATTTGTGTGGTCATTACAATTAAACAACTTATTGACTTTCTTTACAAAAGATTTTATGCAAACACTAAATAATGTGTCTAAGTCACAGAAAGATTGCTATATAGAAAATTATATTTGTCATTACTTATGTCCCCCTATTAGTAGTCAAATTGCTGTTTAACTACTACCAACATCTTCACTGTTATATCTGCTGAAAAGACACACACAGAGGCATTGTGCTGTTTCTTCCAGATCCCCTGTTCTATATTATATTTTCTATTGCAAATACTCTTCCATATTTTGTCATGATACATCTGCGAACTTTAATGTTTTTAAAAGGGAATTTATAAAACAGACACACAAAAATGCATAGTTATGAATGAAACTATTTCATGGTTTTCAACATTTTATACAACTACCTGGCAACCTACCTAAATTGAATTGCGATTCAAACAAAGAATTTTACAGAGAAGCAGTGAAAAGGCCCATGGCAACTCTTACCGTATGCACGTATACGGTAAGAGTTGATATACATAACATCTCTTGGTAGTGCAGTTCACTAATCAGACCTCTATGCAGTACTAGTGAAAATGGAAAGCTCCAAGTTGTCACGTTTAAAGTTCGCAAGTCAAGTACAAGAAACAAGATGTGATGTAAAAAAATCTGATTTAAAAAAAAAAGAAGAGTTTTTTTCCTTCATACAAAATGCAATGTGTTGTAGAAAATTCCTTGGTACCATAGACACTCTATGATGCTACCACAGTGGGTGGCAGAATCATAGTGGAAACAGGGAAGCTGGTCAGAGTTGAGAAGAAGATGAATGAAGCTTAATACAAAGAGATCTTATACAGTTTGGTATTCCACAAGGTTTGTGACATCCAGAACTGCAATGGGATGATTATTAAAAAATATAAATGGAATGCTTCTCAGATTTTTATTTGTAAAAATGCATCATTTCGACTTTACAACTCACTCATTAGGGGTCTATCAAATAAAATGCCAATAAAATCACTAAAATGTGTGGTTGTAATATTTTGCAAGGCACAGCATGCGAAATCAACCACTTTTTCAACTCATGCAAAATAAGCAAGCAAAATCAATCATGAAGTAAATTTACATAGAATCAGAGTAAAAGATGTTACAACTATAAATCCAGTTTGAACTTCATGCGAGATTAAATTGTCTGAGATATGACCATAGATGTAACGACAACATTTATAGGAAATTTAGCCTTGAAAAGATTATTGAAAATCTATGAAATAATTTTAGAGTGAATTCCTAATAGCATTCAACAAGTATTTGGATGATTGCAGGATCCATTCATGAAAGCCTTCAAACAGTCTGGAAGATGCATTTGAGGAAAGCGCTTTCTGAGAAGTTTACAGAAAAAAAAAGATCTGAGTCCATCACTTCAACGATGACATAAATCAAAAATGCAAATAGTCAAACTCTGAGGAAAAATGTGGTGTGCCTCTAACATAAGACTTGTTTAGACTCTCTTATTTGCTTATAACTGCCAGCACAGTGAAGAAGCAATCCAAGGGAGGCAAAAATCAATCACAAATCACTTGTTAATCTCAAGCGTAGAAAACGGGATGTCAACGAGAGACCTTCCTCTTCTCTCTCAAAGGTGCAAATATTCAGCTTAAAATGGCTTTCCACATTGAATTAATATCACCATGTAGAGAAACAAAACCTAAGAGACAAATTAAAGATGATGTGGTTGTAAAAACCGAGATAAGCAAGGTTTAGAAGCTGGCGACAAAACTTCCTGCTGTGGAAGGCAATATCAGCTGCATAGATAAGCGATTGATGTGAGTTTGATATTGTGGTGGAGAAACCAGAGCAGTTCAGAAGCAGAAATGCTGAGAGAGAAAAGAGACCGAAACTGTATGTCAAGAACCCTCTATAGATTAATCTGGCAGTTGATCTATGTGCTGTTGCCACCATCGCTGCTGCCATTACTGTGGTAGTTGAGCTGAACTGATGTAGCATGACTGACAGTGATGGCTAGAAGCATCACCTTTTGCAAACACCCCTTCAGCACCCTCGCATTGGCATGTCTAGGTTTTACTGACGAGTGACTGTTTTCTGGTACAGAAATAATGACTGTCTTTCCTCGGAAGTAGACACTGAAGGAGCCAAGCATTGCTATAACACACCACATCGCTATGAGGGTGGTTGGAGTGGCCTAGACAAATAAAAGTTCAACTTTAATACTGGTGTTTTCTTTATTTTTCTGAAAACTTTTAATTGCTCATTTGATCATTTTAGTGAATGTAAAAATGCCTTAAATAAACCATTGCTGTTTATATGAAAAAAATTAAGCCCTTGATATAGACTTGGGTGTTATTTCTAAAAATAAAACGCCTTTACTAAGCTGTGAGGCCAATGACAAAAAATAATTATGAAAAATTTTAAAGTTGTAACTTCATACTAATGACAAAAAATGCCCAAACATCCAACTTCTCAGGGAGGTTGGTGCTTACCTTATAAAAAGATGTGAGAAAAAGACAGAAAATCATCACTGGATATAGTTTAAAGTGACCATAGCATGTGAAATCCTAATCGTAAATTTGGGATGTATGAAGCAGGGGTTTTCATTCTGTAAACTTTTAGCTGCTGTTATACTCATTATACCATTCACATATTTCACTGATGATGTGGGATTTACCTGCTTAAGCTGTGGGTATTGAGATGCGAAATGATGCTTGTGTTGTCTTGTCATTTACAGTGACAAAAGTATGAACTATTTTTTCCTGAGACTGCAGTTCATTTACCCTCCAGTCAGAAACCTCCTGGGGCGTAGTAGACAACACTGTGTCAGTGGAGCATCTTCAGATTCAGCCCATGAAAATCTAAAATTTAAATAATTGTGGTCGTATTTCCTTCTTTTTTATTTTGTTTGGCCCAGATTCTGTTTCTTTGCTCATCATATGTTTCAATGGTAGAAAAAAAAATCTATTTTATTGCTGGCAAAGATTTGGTGAAGTTGGCTAAATGTTCACAGTTACTTTCTTTTAGTTACTCTTTTAAAAGCCCTGACTTAAGCAAGCATTTAACGTATGAAGAAATAATATAAATGTGTCCTTACCGCTCTCTTGGTATCCGAATTTGAGGTTGTCTGTGACATCTTTTACTGAGACTGAAGAGCTTGAAAATAACTCTTTGGGCTCGTCTGGAGAGGACCCGCATGTTGTTCTCAAGCTGCTCATACCGCCACTGAAACAGGCTGTCCAAGGACCACAAGTGTTGAATAGATGACACATTCAGGAAGTAGCTCTGGGGAAGTCTGGTGTAGAAGGCTTTAAATTCATCTGTAACAGCAATAATCAGGGTCAACATCATCACAGTGTTTATGTTCTGAAACACAGCATCCAGTACAACAAGACAGAGACTTCAATGTAAAGGACAAAATTGTGTTAAAAATTATAGATAGAAACACCACAATTCAGTTTAGAAAATATATTTCAAAACAGGAAGAAGCCAATTCCTGATATTTTTAGAAAACGTATTTAATGAGGAAGGCGATAAGTGCGGTTTAGCACTATTTGCATAACTCTGTCCACTATCAACATTATATTGTACCTGTACCTGCACAGCACTCATCAACATATTTAAGTTGGCAGTTTCAAAAGTAGTTAGGTGTGTGAAATGGGATTTGAAGTTCATACAGAAAAAAAGAGTAATGCTGAATTTTAGTAAACAAATGAATGCAATAGGAATTTATCTGACCTTTTGCTGTACCAATACAAACAGCAGTTACAAGAATAGAGGAAATCATATTCATTTAGAAGTCATCCCATCCATGTTTTGTATGAGCCTTGCATAAACAAGTCTTTTGGAAACTTGTATTTTTCAGAAGCCAAAGTTTAGTTTATCAGGGTTGGGAAAGTAGGACAAGAGAGAAGTTTGTAGTGTGAGCTGAAAGAATTTATATCTGAACAGATGAAAAACATTGAAACACACCACACACCTCTTACTTAGATTTCTCTGTCATGAGTGTACAGCATGTGAAGCTTGCCAACAAGACTGCATTCATGTTTACGGCTTGTTTCCGTCACATAAATTCAGCAGTAGCTTTTTTGTTGCTTGTTCATGTAGCACGCACCTCTATAAATGACACGAATCACTTCTTGAACAACAGATCGGCATGCAGCCAAGTATGCTAAAAAACATACTGGATGCACCCTTTATGTTTTACAAGGAGAGACCCTGTTTTTCCTTCAGCTCCGAAGACAATGTTCAAACCCTTCCTATCTTGACAAAGAATATGAAATCTGAATTTAGACCTTAAAATCCAATGTTTTTCTATAAGCCCAAAACTGGGCGTAATCGCCAGATTCTCCAGACAGGCAGTATCTAGTGACTTTGTAAACTACTTGCCATACAATTTACAATCTTTTTTTAAAATTTGACAGAGACCTGTGGGATTAACATACAGAACATGCTTGCATTGCTGACCAGCTGCTATAACATCAACATCTTTATATAAGCAAACGAAATTGTTGAAATTTTAAATGCCATAACAGAAAATTTTATATATTGTGTAGGTCAGTGGTCCCAAACTTTTTCTCCTCGGCCCCCCCCCCCCGTGTTTTCCATTTTCTGTCCTTTTGGATTACCATAGGGAGAATTAGACTCTAGTTGAACGATGGGTGTGACCGGGGAGGGCAGAGAGACTCGCTGTTTGAGACTCCCTGTTATACGATGTGTGTCGGGGTGGGAGTAGAGAGATCCTTAGAGACTCTCGGTTATACTCTTCCATCCACTCAAATGCCCCCCAGCACAAACAGCGTTCATCGTTGTTGTTGTCTTTTTTTTTTTCATTCATCCATACCACTTCTTAGTCCTATACTCTCTCTGCTTTAGTGCTAGGACTAATTTGCATCTTTAGTCGATAAAGCACTGCACTGTGATATCTCTTATTGAAGGACATTTTTATGACACTTTTAGGTGTCTGCATTCTGGACACACTCCTGCCCTCACTTTACAGCCAGCAATTAAAACATAAAGTTTGAAGGTAATTGCAGTGAGTAATATTTCAGAATAATGCAAATCTGGATAAAAAGACATCAATTTTGATTTCACCTGTGTAATAATGGTCAGGGCAGGGTGACCGAGCACAGCAATAATAACTAAACATTGTGCTAAGAGCTTCTATTCAACCTCTGTTTCCCCGGTGATTGGAAAAGCTGGACTAGCAATAAATGAGTTTTATAGCTGATTAATCTTCTGCAGACTTACTGTAAACTGCCCAAGCTGAAAGTTGTTTCTTTTTTTACATTTTTTATCTTATTCTATTCTGTTCATGTCATGTTTTTAATTTTCTATATGCAGATAGCACGCCAGAATTCAATACTCTTACTCAGCTATTATTGTTCAACCCTAAATCAGAGTAGGGAGAGATATATGGATAGGATTCTCAATCAGGTTTAATGGTGCGGATAAAATACCTGAATTCATGCCCATCCTCTCTCATATAAATGATTTATATGCAAAAGTTGTATTTTCTACAAGTATGATGAGGCAAACAAGTTGAGAGGAAGCAATAATTCCTTATTTTTTATGAGGACTTTCTCACCTGATTCTTCAAATTCTTTATAAAGCAACCCCCATGTCTCTGTTATTCTCTCCAGGCTCTCCTCCATGGCTTGGATGTCCATGTAGGGGCAGTTGCACTCTGGAAACTTGGGATCACAGTTGCACCAGCAATCATTGTCCTTGCAGACAAACTCACCCTCTCCATTGCAGGCTATGTAGCTGAGAGCAGCCTGCACAAAACTTTCTCTCAGGTAGTCTGGTAGGATCACTTGCAAGCCTGTAAAATCAAGCTGGTTTTAGTACTGCCATGAAGATGTGCACGAAGGGAGTGACAGTGAAAGTGTGGGGGCCATAAAGTGCTGGCTGAGCTGATAACTTACTTAATAAAATGTGTAAATCCATAAATCTGTATGCCAAACAGATATATTTGGAAACATACAAAAAAAAAAAAAAGAGAGAAAGAAAAAAACGGGTAAGAATTTTACAAACCTTGCAGCTGGACTTTATTTTCAGGACTCTGAACGAGGACAGAACTGACGGAGTCAAGGTTGTCATAGTTACTACACCCGAGAGGGCCTGTTCTCGTCTCTGTCACCTGGGCAACAACAACAACAAAATGTAATTTATAACTACTCCACTTTATTCATTTTAGCAAAGTGCATTGCTAACCTAAAGAGTACTCTTACTTGATGAGAAGAGAAAAATGTTTCTAGGGTAATGTAAATGGGTAATGTAAATTGGTATTCCTGTTCTCTTAAAATAAAGCCATTTTAACATAATCAATTGTACATTTGAATGCAAAATAAGTAAGCTCCTTTCTGCTGAATAGCTGAAGGAGCACTTTGCTGTTCTCATTTTAAGGCAAGAATGGTTCCACACTATTTATTTATTTTTGTCTAAGCCCCTAATTAAGGACATTCCAAATGATTCTTGCCACAAAGCCCCTTTCTTCACTTCATCTGCAGGAGCCTGTTTTTACCTTTTCCCATTCTCTTACGGTGACAGTGACGTGCATCTAAGTAGATCTCGATTTTCTCTCTTTGTGGTTTTTTGACTTTGTATTTTGCTTAGCAATTTGTCCAACTCAGGCTTGTAAGGAGACAGTTGTTGTACAGTGACAGATGGATGAGGCGAGACAATTGGAGTAAGTTGATCAGTAATATCATCATAAAGGGTTGAATAAAAAACTGCTGTTGCAAGCATGTACAAACGCAGTATTACGCCTTCTTATAAAACAACATAAAACATAGGAACAAAAAGACAAATAGAATGAATAAACATCCTTTCTTCAAAACAGAAGGAAAGGGGCATTGCTTTACTGAATGTCTTAAAATACATTTATATCACTTTCCTGGATTATGTGTTTTAATGCTTATATGAATGCGAGGACATGAGACACAATGCTAGATTCTAAACCACATGCATATTTAATCATTAAAAGGAATTATTTGATAAGCCATATGATATGCCATATGGAAAAAACATTGAATGATGAGCAGAACATTCAATTTCCGCTTTGCTTAGCAGCTGCCTTTCACTGCTGATACATTCTGGTATATTACAAAAAGCTTAATAGGACATTATTAGCCACCTGTATGTAGGCATATGATAACATTTGGAAGTAATGTGGATGGAGGAATACTGTGGTAGACTCCTCTCCTCTGTGTTTAGTGTCTCTCATGATGTGGGAATTTGATCCTGTGTGTACACTGAGGCAGAAATATGCCATTTATTTTCATGAGTTTTGCTTTTTATATTAAAAAGATACAACTTTCATTATTAGGTAAAGATAATGTGTTTTATTAGGGTATCTCAACTGAGAAATTTAGAACAAACAAAAATAGAGAAAAAAAAAAAGTTTTTTGCTGATGTTTTATAAAGCATATAAAATATCTGGAGTTTTCAAATATGACAGCAGAAGCCATCACCAAGTTCAACTATTATCCACAGCGTTAAATACTGATATATTATCTATGTTATTTAAGTATGTTTATACATCATAAGTTTATTCACGTGCCAATTTATTGGTAGTTTAGTAAAGGTGTAGGATGTTACCTAATTTGTTGCTGAGTCTTTTGAACGAGTCTTTTAGTAAAACTATAAAAAAGTGTGATAACAGTTATGCAAGCTATTAATTAAAGTGTGACTGAAACTGTTTCAGTTTTCTATTACCTTTTTCATGTTAAACCCGAAACAATATATTAGCCCATCAACCTATAACGCATATATGTATGGTGTGTCCACATTAATGCCTTCCATATACATGGGTAAAAAGCTTGTGGTTGTTTTTGTTTTGTTTGGTTTTGTTTTCTTGATACCTTAAACCATTTGACCCAGCGTGTTTCAATGTTAAACAAATGTGATCTCTAGTGATACCGATAAATGAATCGTATGCACAGGAGTAAGTTCTATGTAGGTTTGAGAAGAAAATCAGGCTGAACACTTAAAACTGTACATAAACAGAAAAATGCACAGCTTGGTAAATTTAAGAATAAGTAGATTTTTATGTGGTAATAGAACAACACAGCTGAATAGAGAGTAAATTATTTCATCTGTCTAAATTATCTCATCCCACAAGAA
Source organism: Girardinus metallicus (assembly GCA_903067095.1). NCBI lineage: Eukaryota > Metazoa > Chordata > Actinopteri > Cyprinodontiformes > Poeciliidae > Girardinus > Girardinus metallicus. The sequence goes on from CAEGAE010084743.1 coordinate 45,805, forward strand.
TAAAACAGACTTATAGTTTTGGTATATAATTTTAGGTATTTTTTTTTTTACATGATTTGGTCTCCCTACAAATTTCAAATTTGTTAGTGTGTGCTGAATAGATGCACTGTCCAGGCACCAAACTGCACATTTCAGAACCTATTTGCTAAAAAGAGGCTGTTTTTTTCAATATGGGAATAGTATAACTGAGAGCAGAAATGTGAAGTCTAACACAGTCAACTCACAATAAGTATGAAGTTCTTTATGAACATACTTAGGTATTTTCCCACTATAGCCACTTGGTCATGGAACAGACAACAATCAATAGTGAGAGACTGGGTACACAGAAATGTGTTTGTCATTACAAGAGTGCAATAAATCCAGAGGCAATCCATCGGATGGCAGGATAAAATTAAAGGTCCCTGCTGTTCTCTTGGTCAAGACTGAAGCCTTGTTTATCACTTTGTGTAGACTGACTGGCAAACAACATTTGAGTAAGGCAGAGGTATCTATATTGATTCGGTTCACAAAAATTGCAAGGTGCAACAAAAATGCATCCTTTTGCTCTTGGATATCTCTGAAGTCATTACTCTTTGTACAAACAAGCAGATCCAATCAGAAAACTACACCCCAACACGTCCTGAAGAAATTCCACATTTCAAAGGCATCGTGATGCATTTATACTCCTCAAAAATGAGCTTCAATTTGCAATTTTCATGGCTGAAGCATGCAGGCAATGCCTCATCGGTCTTCTCTCATTCATTCCTCAGCTTGCTAGATTTTAGATTTATGCAGGGAGCTCCAATCTGTTCTGCTATCTTGTGGGTCAACGCCTTTTGGAAAGGATGCACAAGTGTGGAAGAATCTGTCGCTCCTTTGACTCACTTTCCACTGATTATAAAGGTGAATCTGTGCCTTTTCCACTTCCCACCTGTCAGTCACACCAGATGACTGCCTTTGGACTATTAAAGCAAAACCTCACATACTCTCTTTCCCTCTATAACTACAGAAGGAATCCTCGATTCTCAGAAATAAGACAGACAAAAGCATTTGCCGCAACTGTGCCCACTTCGACTGCAAAAACTCATCGTTCTCTGAACAAATTATTGCACCTTCCACAGAGCTTTGACATAAGTGTAGAGAATCTGACTCACATTCTGTTGGAAAAGGAGCTACCACAGCCAGCTCCCGCTGTGCCCCGAGAACAGAAAATGGCAGAGAAGAGGGACGCCCTTCCCTCTGTCACCCTATTAACCCCATGCTACCTGAAGGTGACAACTGGAGCTTGTGACTTGTCCCCAGCCGTGTTTCACAGGACTCATTTATCTTTCCCTCACCATATGTGCTCATCAGGATGTTTCCTGCAGACTCAATGTGCTCGAAGCAGCTGATGATCATATTTCATCACAAGCAGGCGAATAAAAAGAATATTTCTCTTTTTAGCTCACATTGATGCTGTAATGGTGTCTTACTAAGGACATTAACTATGACAACTGTGCACAACTAGCCATCTTTCTGATGTTAAATTTGAATCTGAAATTCAAATGTGTGAGCTTGAGAGTTAACTAATACACGTATAAAAAAGTATGCACACATTTTATCTGTGTAAATTTGAATCAATATTTCTATGTAAAATTGTGCTATGTTTGACAGCTAAAAGACAATAAGTGAGAAATTAAAACCAATTATTAATAAATCTACACACCTTGGTTTTAGAGTTTGACAAACCTTTTCTAACACGCTGGCATGCAAACCTGTTATCTGACAACCACAGTTACAACATGCTGGTGATTTGACTGCCAGAGTTGAGGAGTTTAGCTTGTTAGAAATTTTGTGCTTTCCCAAAAGCTTGGTGAAATTATTGGTTCCTGGAAGATTTGGTATCAAAATGTTAGAATGTATTCCTTATGATATTTGTATAGATAAGCTAATAATTCTTGATGATTCTCATAGCCAACAGCTGGTTTTCTGGCTTTTTTCTTTTAAATGGTCCTAATGCCCTTTATTGACCTTAGTCAGACAGGAAATAGGCTAATTACCCCAGGACCACGCACAGCTTTGAGATAAAAAGCTTTTTTTTTCAATTTAACTCAACATTTTACTGTAAATTTCTAGAGCTATGTTTTTTCTTCTGTACTTTTTGCATTATACAATATGAAATAATATGACTCAAAATAGTCTAAAACACTTGTCCATGATGAAGACAAATTTGTAGTTTAAGAGAATACTCAAATGTTCCAAGATAGTAAAAATTAATAAATGTAATTTATAAATGTGAACATAAGTTAGGAGGGAAAACAGGAAATTGCCAGATGTGAGATAGAGAATTTAGACCAGTCACTAGATACCTTTGCAGACTTTTGTCAATCTATCAGTTAAGCCGTTTTTCTTTAGTGTGTCATTGTTTTATATGAGAGTCAATGTGAATGGATAGTGTGATAGTATGTGCATTTACTCTCGTAAATAATATATTTTAAAAAATCTTAATAAAAAGTCATTACCTTTATGGCAGTGGAGGCAATCTGGATGTGGTGCAGTTTGCGCAGAGTGCTCTCCCTGTCAATGAAGTAAGAAGCGGCGAGCTGGTGCAGAGCTTCCAGAGTCACAGTAGAGGAGTTACCAGAGAAATCGCTCACCTCTGCTTTCTTACTCAGCTTCCTTTTGTCCACAAATATTGTAAGGGCTTCTTCCCCTGCATGGAAAAGGAACAGAATTTCTCTCATTGTTTTTTTAAAGTGAATCCGGGGTGCATTAAAGCCTTGCAAAAATAACCTTTCTCTGAGCTTTCTAGAGAATATTCTGCAGTGGCATGTTTAAAAATTAAGAGTGGTTTGTGTGATGTCAGACTTTTTCTCTGGCTTTAACATCCAGTATACATTAAAATGAACTGTTTATCTAAAGGTGACAAAGTGTCACCTTTAGATAAACAGTTGTTTGAATAGGAGTGTAGCTTTATATTGTCTATTTCTGGCACCAGAAGTCATATGAGTACTCCCAGAAAACTCCAGTGTTATCATGTACATGCTTGTCAAGTGACTTCTGATTGAAAGACTATTGATAATATTTGTAGAATTGCACTTTTCATGGTGGCAGCTTGTTGGAGTAGCTCTATTATGTTTGTTCTGATTTGTTCATTTTGCAGACTTTTGTTCATGGTATTTAGGATTAGGGAATGGTTTTTCAGACAATTACTCCCTTTGGTCTTGGATACTGTGCAGCTGGAAGGATTTTTACCCCTTTTTTTTGTTTTACTTTCAGGGCTATTGTTAAGATTCATAACCACCGCATCAAGTGTTTTAGATTACAACTGGGAGCAGTTGATTAGTGTTTCAAAAGCTCAACTAGTACCTGAACTACAACCCCAAATCCCAGAGGAATTGAAAAGGAGGCTTCATGGATGCAGAGCAGAACCAAAGTACAGAGAGAAAAGGAGGAAGTTCAAACCATCTTTCCCACTGATCATATTCCCAAAACCAGCATCTCTTAGCCTGACTGTCCAGCCATACGACCAGACTAGGACTTAAAGAGTGCATGAGGTGGATTAGAAGTACTTGCTAACAACTGATGGTTTCATCCAGGATATACAGAATATCATCATTATTTTACATATATATAGGTATATTTGCTGCAAAACTGAATTCTACTGGAGATCCTTCCTGCCCACAGCATCAACATTCACAAAGAATATACTTTAAAATACTGTTGTTAGTTTATAAATCACTGAACGTTTTAGCACCACAATACATTAAAGATCTGCTGTTGTTCTATCAACCTTCTAGACCCCTCAGGTCTTCTGGTTCTGCTCTGCATCCCCAGAACCAGAACCAAACGAGGAGAAGCAGCATTCAGCTTCTATGCACCACAAATC
>CAEGAE010084745.1:0-33500 GCA_903067095.1 Girardinus metallicus
GGTGGGTGGGGTGGGGGGGGGGTGGGGTGGGTGGGGGGGGGGGGGGGGTGGGGGGGTGGGGGGGGGGGGGGGGGGGGGGGGGGGGGGGGGGGGGGGGGGGCTTTGCTCCTAATTTGTACACGCAGTCAGGAGCTGAGGCGTTTTGTTGGTCAAGGGTAATCCGAAATCCTGTTGTTGTCCTCCCGCACCAGCAGCAGACAGTGAAAACACGGAGCTGGGGACTGCTGGACAGACAGCAGGGCTGTGGCTGAGTGTACAGTCAATATATCAGGGTCTGTCGCCTGAGGTTACAGGCTTTCAGAGTGGGCTGCAGCGTTTGTTTAGTTTTCACTCTGATAGGGCAGAAGACACGGGCTGGATTACCCCAATAGCCCCCAACCCCCTCCCAGAAAAAAGACATGCTACACATGAGGGCCTGAGCCTGCCCAAGGTATGAGCAAACTAAGCTGTTGCTTATGATCCCCTGAGGCCAACAGGGGGCCCCCAAGAGCTCTTCATTTCTCACATATTATAGATTATTTAAACAAATGTAAACTTCATTTAAATTTAAGGTTTAATTTGGATTTTTAAAATTCTGTTGGGGTGATTTCACACCTGATAGTCCCATAGACTCGGTTTGATTGGGGACAAAAGTGACAACATCTGTTACATTTTCAGTTTGTGAGGCTTGATTTTACTTTGCACAGTCTCTTAACAAACAACACACTTTAAAAAACCTGCTTACCACCTATGATGGCGCTGCACCAAGAACTACTTAAGGAAATGATCAAGACACTGAGCACAAGGGCCTTTCCTCAATGAAAACAAAAGTAGAGTGGTGTCAGATTTTAGTGGTTGTAGGATTTCTCTTGTGTGTTTGGCAATAAACCAGGAGTCATTTCTCATGCTAGAGTTTGTTTTGGTTGTATTTACCCAGAATGCCCTGCGCTTTAGTCCGCTTCCTACATTTGGAGCAGACTCCGGTCCACTTGGCATTCACATATGCATTCGAACTGCGACAGAGTTCACTTCAAGCGAACTGAGACCTAAGTTTGTAGGCAGAGTTTGAGTTTGCTCCAGAGTTCACTTTTTTTGGTTCGCATCAGAGTTCGGTTATGCATTCACACCTCCCCAAACAAGCGAGACTTTCTAGGTAAACAATCTAGAGTTCTATTAAAGCGGACTAAACGGAGATTGTGTGAATGCACCATTAAACAGACTGCTAGTTTAATCAACCTTATAGTAAATCAATCTCAGATATTTGCCAAATAGTTTTTTCTCTTGTTGTTGCTTGTAACCACAATCAGTTCAACTTGGCTTTTTTTTAATAACTCTGACAAGTCTACAATGAAAAGCATGATCACCTGACCGAATGAGTAAGTCAGAGAAATATAATACTTTTTTCCTCCACAGTTTACACATCCATTCATTGCCTAAACCTACAGTTAATGTGGAGAACATGCAACTACATGCAGAAATTTCCCAGCTTGGGATTTGAACCCAGGACCTTCTCGCTGCGAGGCAACAATGCGACTAACTGCGCAGCTCTGTTAGCATAAAAGCTAGCCGGATAAGGGAGAGTTTTATGAAAACTCTGGGCCTGATCAGCATCGATCTCGGTTCAGTATGTTATGAGTAATATTTACAATGTCAGCACTGTCTGCCGTAAATAAGACGCGACAGAGGAGCCGTCACAGCCAAGCACATGTCAGTGTGAAGTCGAATGGCGTCTTTAAACTAGTTTACAAACTCCTTTGTTAAATCCACGGCTGGCTGCAGACTTTAAGAACAATGACTCCATGATACACTTCATTAAACACACTGAGTGGTTTTTAGATTAGCTACACAAAATCCACTGTTACAGGGAAGCAGTTCAAAATGCAAGCTTTTATTCCTAACAGCCCTAATAAAACACTTTGGTCTCTCAACATTTGACTTCGCAGCGGACTCAGTCCTAATATCACCCAGTCCGACGGGCGCTGAGCACGGTTTATCTGATGTGCTGTTCACACATTGCTGAGATTCTTTAGGGTTTGACTTGATGCTACTTGACTTTCTCAGTTGGGTGTGCTCACATACTTAGTGTGAGTGACTCAGAACAGGACTTGTTGGTGTTCTTGCATGAAAACCAGTGTATTGTGGAAAAAAAGCAAACTGTTTTCAGCTAGTTAGCCAGCTAGTTAGCCTGAAAGATCAGGCTAACCTGAGGTATTTTGTAGTCGGTTTTACAAAAAAACTCCATTATTGACGTAGTACAACTGTAATTTCTTTAAAGCAGTTTTTATTTGGTAAAAGAAGATTTCAGGCTCTCCAAGTTTGCTGCAAGCTCTATAGGAACAGGAACGCCACCTTACTGGGTAGGGAGGCTGCACTGCTGTTATAATAAATAAAAGAACCAGTTGCTGAGGTCCATCTGCTCCAGAATCGACTTAGATTGCAGATTTTAAAGTCTCCATCCAAAACTCGTGATCAAGTTTCTTTTGTCCATTGATTCATTGTGATTTTCTGTGTTTCTCTTTGGTTTTATTTTAGGAATTTGCTTTTAAATCCTTTAAAATTGAGACGCATTGCATGAAGAATTTATTTTGCAGTTAGGCCTGTAAATCGACCAATTCTTTGCTTATCTTGTTGTTGTTTAGTGTATGTTGCCTTTCCTCTCCACTGCTATCACACGTGTGCTCAGTATGAGGGACCGCTGCAAAGCTAGTACCTCAGTACAGGTGGTTGCATTTCATTAGATGGAAATATTTTATCTATTGTCATAATAAACGGAAAATTATCTGCAATGTTTTCTGTCTAGAATCTACTTTGAATATATGTAATTAAATTTGAACCTTTCTCCATGACTGGACTGACTTTACAATGCATTTCTGTATATAAATTGGATCTTTTTAGTTTAAATGCTTTTAGAGGCCATTTGCTGCGAACTAGTTGTGTACAAATAAAATAAACTCAATAAAATGTTCAATTTCAAAGCTGAACTAAAAGATAAGAGACATGTTTCGAGTCTTCTTTTTTGGACATTTTATCAGTATGTTCCCTGTTGACAGATTCAAGACTTTCCTGTTTTCTGTTTAACAGATTCACAGCTTCCACATTTTGTCATATGACAAACAAGCTTTAAAACGTATTTAACGCAATTTACTTTTGATTTTGGAGCACTTAGGTAAAACACTTGCAGCAGTGGCAACATAATTTCTTGTTTAGATTATAAAATACTTGTAGAGCTGTTTGTTGAAAATATATGTGGCAGTATGCATCTTTTTGCACCTTAGTACTGTGGTGTTCCAGAATAAGGCTGGATCACTGCTGAAGTTTCCCCAAAAAGCTGCATCTCTGCCTTGTTGTTGTTTTGTTGGAGTAAATAACCCTTACCCCTGCAGCCAGAGAGCTCAATTTTTTCCTCCACACATTTTTTTTTTCCATGCACCTGCCACAGAGAATGATCTCCTCAGCAGGATGCTGCCATCACCATTTCAGACTGCAAAGATGGTAATTATAAGGTGGTTCTGAGCACCCCATTTTCCTCTGCGAATGCCGGAGGAAACGGGATCGTATCGTTTAATCTTTATTTAATCTGACAACGGGAGTTTGCTCCTAACTACACTTTAGTTGTACAGAAGGCAATTTGCTTCCTCTCAGCGGGCTGTCATGAACCTTTAATCATCTTATGACTTTTGTCTTGCAACTGTGTCATAAAGGTCTGACTCATTTCCCACTAAAGTCCTCTGGATCTCATTATTTAGACCTTTTATAGACCATTCTGCTTTTGCTTTCCTGTTTTACAAAAGGCTCCAATGGGTTCTGTGCTTTTTGAGACTTTCAATTCCTGAAAGATTTTAGAGTATCCTCTCCATCGTCAAAACACTTAAAGGTTCCAGCTTCTGTGTTGAAATTTGCCATCTGTAAGACCTTAGGGAAAGAGTTGTGTGTGCTCTGTTTATCATCTCCACTGGAGGATTTTTAGGCTGCTGAAAACATTTCAAGACCAACTGCAAAAAGTGTTGTAGTGTCCTTCACAGATCTCAGTGTGTTTTATTGGGCTAAAAGAAACTGGCACACATTCTCCAAGTGGAAGGAAAGTGATGCATGGGTTTTCAAATGTTTTTACAAAAAGAGTGGCATGCTTTTGTATTCTACCCGCTCGATTCAATACATCATAGACACTCGTTTTTGCAAGTACAAAACGAGTGTACTCACCTATTCTTCATTTCCAAAATAGTTCAAGATCAGTCAGACTGGATGAAGAGCTTTTGTGAATATCAATTTTCAAGTCTTGCCACAGATCCTCAATCATGGGAAACTACTCCATTCTAGCGCTGGCTTGATGTTTGAGGTTGTTTTTCTGCTGGAACCTCAGGTCATGTCTCTAGTGCTTTGCGGTTTTTCTTACACGATTGCCCTGTATCCATCTATTTTCCTTATAAACTCCAGCCAGCTCCTGAAAAGATGGTGTGTTTATGGCGATGTACAAATGTTTGTTTTTAGATGTAGACGGGGGGGGAGGAAAAAAAAAAATCAATTTTGGTCTTATCAGCCCAGAGTACTCCTTCTTCCACATATTTGCTGTTTCCTCTACATGGCTTGCAGAAAACTTAAAATAGGATACATGAAAGCTTTCTTTCAGCAGTGGTTTTCTTCTGCCAACTATTTGATAAAGTGCAGATTTTTGGGGTGCTAAATTAGATTAGAGTCTCGCATCTGAGTTGTGGCTTTTGGCAGCTCATTCGGAGTTACTGTGGGTTTCTTGGCTGGTTGTTTAATTAATGCTCACCTTGGCCAGGATGTCGGCTTTAGGTGAACGGATCAGGCAGTTTTTCTACTTTTCATGTTCAAATACTTGATAGAATAACACTCAGTACCTCAGACCACCTGTGGAGTGATTGTACAGAAACATGTTGTAATTGATTGTCAAAGCCATGTTTTAGCAATGGTGGCATCAATAAAGTAATCTAGATACTGGCTTCTTGACATTTAATTTAATTGCTCATTTTATTAATTACTTTGCATCATTCTTAAGTTTCTATATGGGTTATATTCCAGTTAATTTAATATGAATAGCCTCTGCTTCCCAGAAACTTTGTTTTTTGTTGTCGTGTAATTATAAGTGAATTCAGACAGTACAGTGTTGAAGTTTGGGATATTGTTTTATAACATAACACCGCTTCAAACTTCTCCACAACTTTCTCACATACCTGCCTGCTGTGTTCCTGTCCACGTCGTTGGACCTGGATTATTCATTATGTGACATCTAAAAGTTGCATTTGGCTGCAGTTTTATCCAGGGGTGACCGAGGAAATGTACTGAATACATTCCACTTTTGTCTGATTTAAAAAAAAAAAAAACTTTTTTGCAAAGATCTTTAAAAACCTTGTATAATTTTCTTTTCACTTCAGCTATGTGATACTTTGTTTTGGTCTGTCACAAAACCCTGAAAAGAAACACTTTTATATATATTTTTTCTCTTTCTCCTGAATAAATGTTTAAAAATATCAAGATTTAGGAACTTTTCTGCCTTTCCAGTGTTTTCCAGTCAAATTAAACTAAAGACTTCTAACATAATAATAACAAGCAAACTTTTCTATAAGGGAGGAGCTTGAAGTGATTTAAAAAGCTTTAAATTGGCACACAGCAGTGGTGGATGCTTAAATTCAATATAATGATGTGTTTTAGTCATAAAAAATGCGACAGAGCTTTATGGAGTTGCAGAGGTGTGAGCTGTGATGAAACGCCTTAAGTGCACTTACACATATCAAGCATCTTTGTCTATGTTGCTGTTACCATAGCAGAGCCGTTAACATTCAAACCAGTTTGGTTAATATTTTGCTGAAAAACTCCCTCTCTTTTGTCTCTTCTACCTCTCAAACTCTTGACCTCTGTCTCCTCATTTTGTCTCCTGGTTCTTCTTCAACGTTGTGGTTTTTAACAAATAATCTCTATTTTTGTTTTCTTTTCTGGTCTTTCACTGTGTTCAGTTTCTGTCTTCTGATCTTTACTTCCCCTTTTAGTCATCTCTTCGCGCTTTTTGACTGCTTTCTGTTTCAAAGAGGTTATGTCTGCTCATCCTGCACATTGATCACTCCCCTTCCCTTTGTTTTCCTGTTTGCATGTGACACAGCGGGGAGTCCTCCACATTAGGTACACTTGCTGACTCCTTTAGGATCCAAGCGTGTCACTGACAGGATGTGCTTGTGCCTGCAGAGGCTGTGTGATTGTGGGTGTTTGCCCTAATCTGAATTCATAGCCCAGCTCGATAGGGAACGTTCTGAAACTGTTCTTCCCCCAGAACGGTCGGGGTTTAATAACCTACGAGTGTGTCTAAGCATACGTGTGTATGCGTTTGTGCCACTCAGCAGATGGCCAGACATCCAGCGAGTAGGCTAATTGAGTTAAGCATGCCAACAAGCTGACCAGGCTGACAGAATTATAATGTTGCAGGGAGGGGACATGAGAAGCCAAATGTGTCTCTGGTGTGTTTATTAGTATAAATTAAAGATGTGTTAGCTCAGTTTTGGATGACTAATGTAAACAAGTTGCAGGGCTCTGTTTCTGCTCATGTTTGACATAAATAAAACCTTAAACGGTTGTTGTTTCTGCCTGTTTGTACCCTCGTAGGACACAGATTCTCTCACATTTTTACAAGCTTGTTAAACTTACAATCCTCTCACCATTATTGCTATTTATCTTGTGTCTCTGCAGGTGTTCTCAAACAGCGATGAAGCACCAATTAACAAGAAGCTCCCCAAAGAGCTTCTTCTCAGGTACGGTTGAAAACACAGCAGTAACGCAGTCTCTCACCCACAACACGACACAAGTTGCCCTTGACTGAAGTCTTATGTCAGGGTTATTCATTAGCTGAATCAACCGTTGGCCTGTGTGATGCATATCAGCCCCTTACCTTGACATCTTTAAATGTGTGACCCACAGACCAATATTTTGTTACACGCCAGCTGCACATGTTCCATAAATCTGGCATTATGCACGGCCTCACACGTGCTCGTCTTCCCAGGCTGATTTGTATGTGCCTTGGATTATGTCTTGGAAAGAGGCGCAGCTGCAGGTACCTCCTCTGACACATGATGTTATTTCTGTGCTTGTGCGATGCTAGATCGCGTGTGCATGCGTGAAACACTCCTGAGGCCTGTGTAAGCTGTATATCTGTGTGTGTGTGTGTGTGTGTAAGAGAGAGAGTGAGTGTGTACTATAAATAGTTTGTCTTAGCTTGTGGGGAATTCCGCAGTGCTGTGTTCCTCTGCTGCTCCATCTGCACTCCAAAGAGGCTACCAGTCCATCCATTAGCACCATCACACTTTCACTGGTCGGACTGGGAAGAATGCGCTTTCCAGCTGCAACGCATGACCCACTGTCACATGTGTCATATCAAGATAGTTGCACAACAGCAGCTGTGAGGGGACTCATTGTGACAGCAGTAAATCTTGTTTGTAAACCATGGATTGTGGTTTAGATGGAGCTTCTTTCTTTTTTTTTTTCTTTATAATTTTGTTTCTCAGTGAAAGACATTATGTTGTCTGTGTGCTTAAAACAGTTTCTACAGCAGCTTGAAATGGTTTCTTATATGATAAAAAGCAAAAGTTATCAGATTTAATGTTTAATTTTTATTTAAGATTAACAGTTTGTTTATAGCACAAGCTAAGCTTTATACTTTAATCAACAGACATTGAATTTGAAATTGCCATAAGTCTGGCAATTTCAAATTCAATGCCATAAAAGATTTAAAGTAAAAAATTACCATGAGTCCCTTTTCTTGCTAGAAATATGACAAAAAATGAGCAGGATCAGCATTCACTGGATGATGGAAAACCAAAAATATAATCTTTTTCCAAACAGCGAGCCCATCATATGTATGGATTACCAGATTGTTTTGATAACAACACTCTTTGGTGTAAGTATTCTCACTGAGGAAAGAAATCTGAAAATTTGTCCTTTTGAGCTTTTAACCTTATACTCTTATAAAACATGCAGCAAAACTGGGCAATTCTATTCCCCGAGGGCTAGGATCTATTGTTTTGTAGGTCTTTTTGCAGGAGCCTGATAATGACAAAATCATCTGTTTTTAGCCGTGTTCCAGCAGGAAGATATCTAAAATGTGCAGTAGTTGCCTAAAACTGCAGTTCTCGAGGTTTTGTAACTTGTAGATGTGTCCCTTGTCCTACATACTTAAATTAAATGGCAAAACTGCCTTACTAGCATGAAGTTATTTCCAAAAAAGACATCCAAAAGTTGAAGGATGACAGCCCTTTAGGACAGACGCTTGAGATAACTAATGTACAGAATACCGGCCCTTAAAGACCAAAATAACTCACCATTCCCTTACTTTTCATGTACTGTTGGCAATGTGAATTGCTTATATGGGATGCTGATGACAGTTTAACATCCATCCATCCTGGTTCCCATCTGCAGCAGGCTTTGAGCAAGAAGTGGGGTACACTGTGCAAGAGGTACACCCTGGGCATGTTGCCAGTCCATCATAGGGCAACACAAAAGACAAACCACCATGTCCACTTACACTCAAGCCTAGCAGCAATTTAAAAACTCTAGTTGACCTAATTTCAAACCCAGGACCCTCTTGCTGCAAGGCAGCATTACTACTAACTGGTCCACTGCATAGTGTCCCACCTTTCCAAATATTAATAATTAATGACCTCTCATGGCATGAGGACATGGAAAAAATAGTGTGAAATCTGTCAGTTGTAGTTTCCAAAGAGAAAATGGCTTCATAAAGTCAGAACTTTAAAAATACAGGTGATTGGAAATCAGCCATAAGACTGATTTCCAAACTAGTTTATATCAAATGAGATGTATGAAATAATTTTTAATTTTTTCTCACTATGTTACACAATTGGGAAATAAGGATTGGAATGGAAGAGTTCATGAACAGGTCCAGAAGATCAGATGGTGGTGCAGACTTCTGCTGTTTAGTAAAAGTCTTCAGATGAATTCTTCTCACCACAGAGTTTAATGTTAGGCTTTGAATATTTGACTGCTCCATCAGGATTAGCTGGGAGAGGTCATTAGTTAAATCGGTTGGTTTCCTGGCACTGACGCAGCTTGTATAGACTATTAATTCACAGGAGGGTTGAGGCCATTCCACACACTTTTGTGTTCATAAATGCAGAAAATTCAAACATCTCATTGTGACATAAAATCTTTTCAGCAATCAAATTTTTGATTGCTGAAAATTTGAGTTGAGCTTGAAGGTGTTTATTTTGTTTATAGTGACTCCGTTTTGATGTTAAAATCGCTGTGGACTCTGGCGCTGGAGTGTCTCCCACTTTATGAGAGGCTCGAGCTTTAGTGGTTCCTTTGTTGTTCCCTATTATTCTAACCAGCTTTCTTTTCTTTGAGGGTGTCGGCTTGGATCACTTTGTTAAAACAACCCAAAAGGATGTTTAATGATGTTTAGTTTGTTAAGGGACGTTTGACCAATTAGAGGGAGTGTATCCAGATACTTTTTTTAATCCATTGAAGTTGATTGTTTTATCATAGTTCCACTCTGTAAAACAAAACAAGGGTTTTGTTTTACAGATTCCTTAAATAACTATGACATTCATGCCAGTGATGTGCGAATGTGGCCCTGTCGAATATTTTAGCTTCAAAGGACAAAAGCATTTTTGAATGGCATTAGGGAGTAGTCTCATTAAAGCATTGTTGAAACTGTGAGGTATATGTAGCCAGTTAGCATGCTCAACACTTTGGTTTGTGCTTTTGCTTTGGTAATATTTTCTCTTGTAGAGGGAAGAATACATCTAGAAACTTATTCAGTCAAATCCCAAACAGTCTGTAAGAAACATAACTTGGAAATAACCTAGTGAAACTCGGTTATTAATTATATTAGAAGCTTGATTCGCTTGGATTTCAGAAATGCCTTAATTCCTTGTGGGTGAAAGGTGATGGTCTAATGAAACTAAACTAAAACTTTTATGTCACAGTTTTAGAGATTGCATTTGACACAAAAGCAGCAGCACTATTAATCACAAAAAGAACACAAATAGTTACTTTTCTTCTGATGGAACGGATTTAAGGGAAGTCAAATAAAGACCGGCTCTACCAGAAGAAAGTTCAAGATCTGTAATGGCCTGGTAAGGAAACCTCTGATCCCCATCAGGTAGACACATCGAATTATCAAACAAACAAACAAAAACCTGGATGCAAAACTGCATTTTGTGACATGTGCAACGACAATAAAGTTGAATTCTATTCTATTCTATTCTATGTGACATGCTAATAAAGTCAAAAAAAAAAAAGAAGACTGAAAGCCAAAATTATAAAAGTAGGGTCGTATAGAATATTAAAGGTGGCTTTAGATTGATTTATCCTTCAGTCCTGTGTGACGATTTAATGTGTACATAAATAAACCTGGATTGGATAACTCCACTTTTTAGCATCACAAGGGGTGTCATAGTCGAGATCAACTACATAATGAACCAGGGAATATAACTCGCGCTCATGCTAATTAAATTAGAAGGCTAAAGGTTTTTAATCATCTGTAAGCATTTGTTAGGAAACACAAGATTCTTATTTAATCTTCTTTTTGTTTTTTTTTGTTTTGTCCTTAAACACCTAGTGACTCAAGTTTTTTTTATATATTTTTTTTTCTCAGTCAGCAGTCCAAAACCCAATATTCATGATATGAGGAACAATGTCTCCACAGAACATTGTGTACTTTTTCCTGAATATTGGCTTGGGTAATAATTTGATTATCATAATAGCTTGCAGTTTTCAGGCTATCATTTAATAAAGACACAGCTGCAGGTCTGAATTAAAACTCTCTGCTAAGGTTAGGGGAGGCTTATTAGTTTGCTGCTTCATGACAAACACTCTTTTTGTAGTATGTCATTCATGTGCTGTATTTTGGTAACTGTAGTGCCAAAATTTCGTAAGAGTTTGTTAATCTGAATAATTGCTCTTGTTTTTGGCGTTTGTGCTCATATGTAACCTATCTCTGTGGATGTTCCCGAGTTCTCCGCTTTGTTTTCTTGTCCCTCTGCCGCTCAGCTGGTGCATGATAAGCAGCTGTTATGTAGGCCGGCTCGCTGTGCATATAAACCGTGAAAAACAGCTGTGATATACAAGAAATACGTCTGACAGAGAGAGTTTGGAGACGTTCAGGGTCTCCTTACGCAGAAGGGCTGACTCAGCAGGCTCCCCACCAGCAGCACCCAAATTTATGTCTGAGCTGTTACTGTAGCAACCAGCCTCAAACTGTGCCGAAAGCTGGACTAGCTCTTATCTTGCTAGTCAAGGGTCAGGTGTTCATTTTTTCATCAAATAGAACTGTACACTATTAAGATCCTGTCTGGAGAAAAAGGGAAGGATTTGACAGAGCAATCAAAGACTATTAGCTTATTTCGCGCATTGAATCTCTGGATTAGTGCTTTCTTATGTGTATTCAGGTGGAAAACCCATTATTAAAAATGTCAGGGTGTTATGCCTCCGAATTTAGCTGTGCTGTGTTTTTGACTTTCCCTCCTTTCTGTCATGTCTCCTTTATGAAACTGTAACTGTCGCAAGGTGCAGTATAACTGCTGACATTTTTCACATTTTGTTGAAGCCTAAGCAACATAAAATTGCCATTTAACTTCTGAAAGTTGCAACAGTATTGGTTCTGTTTTACGTACATTTTTCTGTCATGTTTTTTTTTTTATATATCTATATAGTCACATGATGTACCATAATGTCTAATAGGTGACCATTAAAGGAAGTCAAAAATCAATCTAACTCCCTAAACATGCTATCTGATTTGCACCAGGTGTGTCAAATTAATTTTCCTTGTGGGCCAGATCAAGATCATGAATGTTCTTAAAGGGCCAGTTGTGCCAGAATGCATTGATAAAACCCATCAATGAAATAGATATAAATTGTTAAAATTGCATAATATTGAACATCTTTTCAGTTCCTCCATGATTTTGTGATTTTTCTTTTGCAAAAAGAACAGTGTTTGCGGTAATAATTTAGAAATATTTGCACTTCTCTATGGCTTTAAATGTGATTATTTTATTACTCGCTGTATTATTATGGATTATAACTCAACATTAGATAAGGCTGATGCAGCTGTTTAGTAGAAGTAAAAAATACTGCCACCTGCAGGTGGGAGTAAACCATCACTTGGATCCAATGTTTTTCACCATTTATTGCACAAAAATGTGCAATAAACTCACACTTATGGATTGGCGCAAAAAAAGTGCAGGGAGTTGTTGATTTTGCGTAAATTTCCACGATAATTCACAAGAAACTGGAGGGACTGATTGATGCAATTTGGCAGTAAACTGATAAAAAGTGCTTTAAATTGATTGATAAAATAATATTTAAGCACACTGTTATTTTGTCAGTTCTGTTGTCCCTTTAGAGGCTAGCGGGCCACATAAAAAGCTGTGGTGGATCAGATGTGGCCCCCGGGCCTTGGGTTTGACACAAGTGCCTTAAATGTACATAAAATATAATCATCTGTTGGAAACTGATGATGTGATGGCAACTGCAGCTGAAGTATTGTGCAGCTCCGCAGTCACATACTTCAATATGTTGGACTGATTGCTGGATTAATTCAGAGATAATATGAAATTTCATATAAATCTTTACTAGTTTGAACATCTTAGAACGGCTGGGACAACAAACAATTTTCTGTGCTTCTGATTGATTTTCATTTGAGTGTTTAGAAACTGAATTCTGTGGGTGGTAAAAAGCCTCTCTGATGCATGTAATCGAAAATTAGATTGTATTTGATTAAAACAGACAGTCTATCAATAATCAGTGTCATGGCCATTAACCAGTTATTAGAAGGGGGATCGATGAGCGGCGACTTGATTGGTCAGCCGCAGTGATGACTGATTGCGTGTTCCTGTACAGTGGTGTATGTGTGGGAGTGTGCAGGTGCTGTCTGTGAACTGGGAGCAATGCTATACTGCTTGTGTGGTCCTACTTTGCTGACAAAAAAAAATCTCTGGTATAGATTACACGGACATGTCTGAACATGTCCCGACCCAACACGTCTCAAAACACACAGCCCCTGTCTGGGTACAGAGAGGAAAACAATGGACAGCTCGCGTTCACAGGGTTTAAGAGGACATTCACATGACAGCTGTACTTTAAACCTTGGCATCGTGACAGTCTTTTAAATCTATATTTTCTATACATGCTTCCTTTAAAACAGCTCCTATGAGAAGGAACAAGTTGTTTCATTACTGGCAACTGGGACGGCAAACGCATTCATGTTTGGGTTTTTGGGCTCAGTTGGATCCTCATGTATATGCATGTACTGTACGTTTGGATGTCTGTGGCCCAGCTTGTCTGAGTGCCAGAGATTACTCATTGGCAGATTAATGGATTGAGCTGACCCAGTAGCCCGGCTGCCTGTGGCCCTTTGTGACTGACCGGCCCTCAGCTCAAACACCGACTCAATGTTGGGCTCTCCTGCTGCCAACGTATTTTAAAGCCACTTGTCAGACTCTTATGTAAAATAAGTCAAACTAGTATCTATAGATCATGTCTGATTTCTGTTGTTTTTATATTGTAAAATATTATTTATTCAAGATTAAATCTAAGCTTCCAGATGCCAGTTCCTCTGGTGACATCACAAAAGGCATAAGGTGGCTAATCAGAGTTGTTCACTTGCCACATTGTTTTGTAATGACTGCTGATCAAATCTTGATTCTTGTACCTCATGTGATGTCATCAGTACATTGGGGGAGAAATTAGATTTAATTTTTCTTTTTGTTTATTGCTTTCCTTTAAAACTTTGCATTTTATGAAATTGTTATAAAATCCATACAACAGGACCTCGCTGTGATTATATTGCCAGTAAATGTGTCAGCTGAAGAAAATACATTTAAAAAAAAAAGAAAGAGTTTGACGACACAGTAGAGAAAATGCTTCTAACCATAGCAATAGCTGTGAAAATTGTCAAAATTAAGAAAGTTTTTGTTTCTCTTTGCAGAATATTTTCCTATTTAGACGTGGTAACACTCTGCAGATGTGCACAGGTGTCAAAGGTAAGCACAGTCTTTCAAAACTTTATGCAAATGTACCCACTAGCACTTCTGATTCCAGCAAATATTTTTTTAAATGACATCTTTGATCCGATTTAAACTCTTTGACCAGTCTTGACTTTCCTTTCAGTGTTAATAATAAAGTGCCCTCTGCTGGCCTTAAGCAAATTAACAGTGCCATAGTCTACTAAAAACTAAAAAATGTTTAGAAATGAATCATCTATAAAACAAAAAACCACTAAAGTTCAATTCTGCACATGCATATGTTTCTTTTTCTGGAGCTGCTGGTGTTTTTCTTGTAACATTATAAGTCAGTCCTCATTGCTTTTATTGCTGATCTCAAAGTGACAAAGCAGCCTGACTCAGAGATCATAAGAACAGGGATAAAACTATATAATTTTATCAACACCTCCAGGTTTTTCTCAGTGTCATAGGTTTATGCTGCCTTTTCATCTGAACCTACTTCCTTTTATTCTTATTTGGACTGATTGTGGTTCAGTTATTCAGGGTATTGGACATCTTGTCATGGTTGGTAAAGAACGATTTACATCATTTGCACTTTTAGAATGACCTTCCCAGAGTTTAGAGAGATATTAAAACTAAAATTAGAAAAAGTTACATAGATCACAAATGAATTCCAGTTATTGAAGTGTTTTTGGACATTCTAATTAAATTTTCTTAAAGCACTTTCAATTTATCACTGATGTCTCTTACATACATGTCGATGTAAATGTATATACATTATGTGTTCAGGTACACAAATTGGATTTAATCTTAAATAACTTTTGCTAAAAAAATGGTAATAATTTTGATTGATCTATACATAAAAAATTTATGTATTTTTAATTATTATTGCAGTTTATTTTTGGCTCATTTCCCATATTAAGCTTTTAATATTTTAATGATCAAGTTTATTTAAAAAAATGCTGTTTATAGTCATTTGCTTTGGCCTTATGGGTATCCAAAGGGAGTAAAATTGACCATTAAAGGAATGGAAGTACTCACATTTATAAAGATTATTAGTAAATTGTATGTATTGATGCTGAGTTTCATGAGTTCGCCATGAGGCTGGCTCTCTACCAGCTTCCCTCGTGCCTCAGGAAATGCCTTTCGCCCCTCTCCACCTCTGTCTGACCCACTTCCCCGTCCGTTTCCGGTGTCCCCCTCTCAGGCGTGGAACGTCCTGGCTCTAGATGGCAGCAACTGGCAGAAGATCGACTTGTTCAACTTCCAGACTGACATAGAAGTGAGTCCTGTGTTTCTGATGGTGAAGGTGATAAAGTGGACAGTAACGTATTCGCTGCATGTGTAAATGTGAACGTTGATTGAGTAGCATTACCCAGTCGAAGGCTTAGTGCTGGGTCAGTAGGCTTTGGTGTGGACTGTGACGTCTCAGCTGATCCACTGTCCTGTTGCCCACTCACATTGCTCTCTCTCTCTGTTTGGCCTTGTGTCCCTCAGGGCCGGGTGGTAGAAAACATTTCGAAGCGTTGTGGAGGCTTCCTGAGGCAGCTTAGCCTCAGGGGCTGCCTGAGCGTTGGAGATGCTTCTATGAAGTGAGATTCCCATTGTCTCTCTGGCACACACTGATTAGATGAGTGTACTTCAGCTTTGATCTTTTTTTCAATAAAAGAAAAACTCATTCTCTTGTTGGTTTGTTTACTTGCTGCTTTGCTTCTGTGATTATAAGTTTAAGCAGCTTGTACTTTTTCATTCGCTGGGGATTCTACTCGGAGCTCATTTATTTACGTTTCATCCTAGTTTACTTTGTACCCACTCAAAAAAAAAAGAAGAAAAAACAACCTCTTGTCATACAGTTCTTTTGTATGATGGGCGCTATTGCTTCTATAAAAAGCAGGTTTACAAAAACGTTCCTACTCCTTGAACTCTTTCTAATTTGCTCACATATTTTGCCATGCATTTCATTTATTTGTCATGTAATTGTAGGATTGTTGAGACTTCATACGTGGCAGACCAACAAAAGCATATCTTCCAAGTATTTTATAAATAAGAAGAAAAAATGTGGTTCATCTTTGTACAGCTGTAAGTCTTTTTGGGTATGTCTCCAACAGCTTTTGACATTCAGAGACTGAAATCTTTGCCCATTGTTCTTTACAAAATGGCTCAGATTGTTTTGAACATTGTAAATAGAAATTTTCAATTGGATCTAGACCTGGACTTTGACTGGGACGAGGCAATTTGTGAATATGCACTTTATTTTTCACTCTAGTCACCTCCACATAAAATCTAGCCCGCTGTGCTCTCCCTGCTGAAGAAAAGCACACCCACATTATGAGGCTGCCACCACACTGTTTTGCCATTAGGATGGCTTTTCAGATGAGGGTCAAAAAAAGTTCAATATTGGTCCCATCTGAACAAACAACCTTCTTCAGCCTGTTTGCTGTCTAACCTACATTAATCTTTGAAAACTGCAGAAACACATTTTCTTTTCCTAGTTGCTCTGGATTTTATTCAGAACTATCAGGCTGAATACAATGCATGGCACACTTGTCAGATTTTTGTTAGTGAAAGCCTTAAAGCTTTCAGTTATTCTCTTTCAGCTTCAATTATGCACTGATTTGTGTTGGTTTATCACATAAAGTCCCAATGAAATACATTAGTTTGTAACAAAGTGTGAGACACTTTCAAAGGATAAGCAAACCTTTGAAATGCACTATAAAGAAGTTCAATATATGGCTAAGGGTTGTAGGTTTCGAATAAGAGCAACATGTGAAATAAGAGAGCCCATTAGACTGTAAGGGCTCTCTTACGCTCTCCCACAATCTGACTTTTAAGTTAAAAAAATGAAACGGTTCTTGAGAAATTCCCTTTCTAACGCTTCACCTGCTTCCCAGGACATTTGCTCAGAACTGTAGAAACATCGAAGTGCTGAACCTGAACGGCTGCACCAAGATCACAGACAGCACCTGCCTCAGCCTCAGCAAGTTTTGCTCCAAGCTCAAACAGTTAGATCTCACCTCCTGTGTCTCCGTCACCAACCACTCCCTCAAGGCCCTGAGGTATTTCTAGGTGTTGGCCCTACTTTTAACTCTGCAGGTCTTACACACTTAAATGTTTTGCATATGCTGTTTGTCAAAGTGCCTTGATTTTCATACCTTTTTGGTTTTCATGTTGATGTTGTTTAGCGACGGCTGCAGAATGCTGGAGATGTTAAATCTGTCATGGTGTGACCAGATCATGCGTGATGGCATTGAGGCCCTGGCTAGAGGTTGCACTGGTCTACGAGCACTTTTCCTTAGAGGCTGCACACAGGTAGAACACACAACGTATTTAATTCTGCTACTGTTTCTTTTTGCAGTACATTATGATAGAGTTGTTTGTATGAATTACCTTTATAAAATTTTCTATCTACTATGGAGTGTTAGAAAAAAGGGAGTAAATTTCTGGCAAAAAATCTCAAATTTTCTACAAAAAAAAAAAGAGAAATTTCTGAGTTTGAAAAGTCCAAAATTTTTGACTTTTCAAACTCAAAAATTTTCCTGTTTTCGGATATTTTTTTTTTCTAAAAAATTTCTGGGACTTTTTGGCTTAATTTTTTTTTTATCTACAATTGCCCTACTACATATGTTTATGTGAAAATCATATATTTTAAATACATTTAAAATAAAGCAGCCAGATTCTATAAATACAAATGTCCTGATACTTCAAGATTCTTAATTATAGCCTAGTGAAATCATTGGTGTATTCCAGTAAAAAGAAGGTAAAATGGGGCAAACAGATGCTAACAAATCCTAATTTTTGATTAAGTAAAATTCACAAAATTTATAACAGATTCTGGGGGAAAGATTTGTGCCATTCTACACACTTTCTGGTAATTATTAATCTCTTTGGGAAAATATATAAATTTTTAATTTTTTTTTTCTTTTGAGAAGTATTTCATTGCACACCTAAATTATAGAACTAGATCTCACTAATAATGTGTTTGCCATAATCCAGCTGGACGACGGCGCACTGAAGCACCTACAGAAGCACTGCCCTGAACTGACCACCATCAATATGCAGTCCTGCACAGTAAGTCAAGCATTTCACTAAGGACTGTTTTATTGAATGGACTAACTATTAGTGATAACTGAGGGCAATGTTTGTGTGACTGAATGTTCTTTTAACTTGTTTTTCTTTTGTCTGACACCATCAGCAAATAACAGATGAAGGCCTGGTCAGTTTGTGTCGGGGATGCCACAAGTTGCAGATCCTCTGCATATCTGGCTGCAGTAACGTCACTGATGCCTCTCTGACTGCACTGGGACTTAATTGTCCTCAGCTCAAGTAAGTAACATTGCTTTAAACATAACTGGCTTATCTAAATGCATAAAATTGTAATTTGAATTTGAAGCTTATGATTGGTGTCAGTACCCTCTCCTGGTCACAGATTTCTTTAATGGAAATATTTGCCCCGCCTCCAAATGCTTATCGGAACTTTTTCTGTTTTGCAAGAATCCTTGAGGCTGCGCGATGTTCGCTTGTTACTGATGTGGGGTTCACGGTTCTTGCAAGGGTGAGTTTTATTAGTTTGTGTTAGTGGTCACTCCTATAGCGATCCCTTTCACATCAGATTAAGACATACTCATGGTCTTCTGGACAACAGTACTTCTGGACATGGTTACTTCTCAATGTGTGGAATTTACTTGTGTTTATGGTAGGTTTCTGTTCCTCCACCAGTAGTTGTACGTACTTTGTGAGGAAAATGAACGCCACTGATTCGTCAGATTATCAGCAGGAGGTTAGGAGGGCTTTATGTGTTGAGCACTGTGCACTACCGAGTGCAAATATTTGTTTAATGGAATTGCACAACATTCAGAGTTGGTATATTTTCTACTGATCACGGATCTGATCACACCAACGCTTTCAAGATGTGTTTTTCTGAGTTGCAATGGGACTGTTGTGTGATTGTGGTATAAAGCCTTTTGCTCATGACTTTTCCTCCTCATACTTTGTCCTCATAGCTAAAAACATTGCCTGAACTTTTTCTTAACAGTCTGATGTATACATTTTGCATCCATAAGTAACAGTCATCCACGTTCTGGCTGATTGTTGATGCCACGGTGGGGTCTTCATTGTGAAGGGTCTTGAGCCAACCATCCATTTCACTTACCATTTCTAAATTTAATTGAATTTACTTCTGAACAACCCATCCTTTTTTTTTTTTTTTTTTTTTTTTTCCACAGAACTGTCATGAGCTTGAAAAAATGGACTTAGAAGAATGTATTCTGGTAAGTGAATGTGTGTCATTTAACGTATCGCCTATCATTTATTGTGAAAAATGTTCTATCATCATAAGGATTATAATTTATTGTTGTCTTGACAAATTTTATGTAACGATGTTAAATAAAAACACAAAACAACAATATTATTTTTCTAATTTTCTCCACTGTTGGTACATTGATCCTCTTGTTCCACAAGAGTATCAATAAATATGCAGCTGTGTGAAACTTAGTGATACAAATATCACTTCTTTCAGTAACTGGTGTCCTGAAGAAGCCCATTTAAATTAGGCTTCTTCATTATCAAAATAGTTCCTCAAAATATTGTGTCAAAATTCAAAGTCTTTCCTGTGCAGAGGTTAGACTAGCAGGCTGGAGCAGTATGACTATGTGGATAGAAGTTTTTTTCTATAGTATTCTTGTTGCATACCCTCTGAATCACTGTTAAATGCAGCGAGCAGGACAGAGAGAGATTCACTGCAACACATTATCATGCAGCACATCACACATTATCAGCTCACATTGAGATGTCAGCCTCTGAGCTGTGCGGAGACATGTGAAGACATTTTCTAATCAAGCTTGTCCTCCCCCCAGGTGACCGATAACACCTTGGTTCAGCTGTCAATCCACTGCCCACGGCTGCAAGCATTGGTAAACATTTAGACCTGCACTGTCTGAATTTGTATCAGAACCCTCTCAGCCTGGCTGTATATCAATGTGTCTTCGTCGTTCTCTCATGCCCCCGGCAGTCCCTGTCCCACTGCGAGCTGATCACCGATGATGGCATCAGAGCTCTTAGCAACAGCACCTGTGGCCAGGAGCGCCTCACAGTGGTGGAGCTGGACAACTGTCCCCTCATCACTGACGTGACCCTGGAGCACCTCAAGAGCTGCCACCGTCTGGAACGGATCGAACTCTACGACTGCCAGCAAGTCACAAGGGCTGGCATCAAGCGCATCAGGGTGAGCAGCACAAACAGAGAGATGTTCATTTGCATGTTTTTGCTTTTCTTATTGTGAAAAGGGTGCAGTTTATTCACACTTTAGGGATTTTGATTGGATTAATCCTGATTTGTTTTCAACATTGTTTTCTAGGGGAGAAGGATTTTTACATGGCTTCTAATTTTGTGCAGAAAATAGTTTTTCAAAATCAACAAAGTGCAAAGTTTTACAAACAGCCTCATAAATGTAAACAGCGTAAACTATGTATGAATTTCAACTGGCAAATCAAATTTCTTTAGTTCGACAAACTGAAAGAACATAATTATAGATCTGGATTTAGTGGGGTAATTATTAACGTGTCAACATTTCAGCTAACTTACTGATGGGTCGATGTTGACGCATGTGTATTTTGAGGTTATCTCACTTGACTTGATCTAGACATGGGCATTAGGGCTGACAGTTTCTTACAGAAGATAAACAAGTTTCAACATCATTCAGTTAATGTCCTTTATCTATGCAAGCAAGTCTCATCCTGTGTTATCATTCTTGCCCAGTAGAAATATTACAGAAAGCACTGTAAAAACATGTTAGTATTATAAGAGGTGAGCTTATGTAAAGCTCCTACTTTCTGCTAATACCGTTCAGATTGGTTATCATGAGCATGTCTGCCATTGCAAAATTTTAATTTATGTGGATATTTTCTTCCACAAAGTCAAAATGTATACATACAGAATGAAATGCATACTTGCACTCCCACTGCTATGGGGCTAATTTTCTCTTACCAAGTTCATACTTGACCACATACTTTTTCTAGCCATTAACCGGCCTTTGTCACATCTTTGGCTGGATGTTTTTCCACTTATACAGGCAGAATTTGTAGAATTCATTTGGACTGTTTTTTTTTTTTTCTCACAAAACTAGCTCACATAATTTTTAGCACAGGGTTTCCCCCTATGCTTTATAAGCCTGGCGGGTCTCTAGGCTTTACTTGTGCCACCACCAGGCTAGGCATTGTTTATATATATTTAAGTCTTTTTAAAATGTTTTCATTTTTAAAGACTTTATAGTTGTTCAAATATTAATTTTCCAATCTTTCAATAGCACATAATTATCAAGTGATATTTTCAAATTTCACGTCAACTTTAAATATTTTTTAACTCAAAAACACGACGGGCCGTGGTTGACTGCCCTAGCAGCCAACCACCGGGCTTTAGCAAGTTTTCTGGGTGAAACCTTGTATCATTTTTAAAACTGGGTATTGGGATTGGCCACTCCTTTATCTTACTTTAAGCTATGTAAAACCTGTTTTAATGAGTGTTTGGGATTGTTATAAAGTTGAAGCATCCATTTATATACAGATAGCTTGCCCAAACTGCCATCCTCACACAAAAAATAAATTGCCTACCATTTACCAAATGGGCAATCTTACAATCAGAATAAAATAAAAGTAAAAGAAATAAACTCTCAGTATTGCTTTTGGTATATGTTATTCTGTTGACTTGACGGATAATGATTGGAAGCATCCGGCGATGCACTGTGTAGATTAGCTAAATCTAATGAGGGGGGTGGGCATAGAGCATGTGGTTTCCATTGTACTGGTCCAAGATCATATTTTCTAAGAACAAATTGAGGTTAGAACTGTAATGAATTTGCAACTGATCCATGGTCTGTGAGGAAACAGAAAACAATAGCGATGTATCAGAACGAGGTAATGACACCACTTCGAGCTCATTGGCATCATGAAGACCCTGAACTAGGGGAATCAATTACAGAAAGCATCCGGAAGGAAATTTTACTCAGTGTTTTCAGAATTTCAGAAACTTTGAAAGAAAGGAGGAGGACTTTTTCACAGCTGAAACTAATATAAAATTAACTCATGGCAACAATAAAAGCTCCAAATAAATAACATTTATGTTGATGATAAGTGGATTTAAACTTGTGATCAAACTAATAAATGTATTTCTTTATTACACAGGCCCAGCTTCCGGATATCAAAGTGCACGCATACTTTGCCCCAGTAACGCCTCCCCCCTCTGTGCATGGGGGGGGCCAGCGTCTGTGCCGTTGCTGCATCATCCTCTGACAATGGAGGGCCAGAGGGGGCCACCTCTGTCTACAGGTCCTGCTGCTTTGATATGGGCTCCGAAGGGGTTGTGGGTGGATGGGAGGGAGGGATGGGGGGGTAGAGTAGGCGGTGAAGGAGAGGGGAGGGGCTGGACCCACTCACTGCTCCTGATCATAGATCAATACATGGACTGATCTCCACTGATCCCTGATCGGTTTAAACCGCCCCTCCTCTCTTTTCCTGCTCACCAGTCGGCACTGCAGCAGCGCAGGGGTTTTTTGGAGAGGTTGAAGGAAAGAGATATGATTGGATGGACTTTCTTTATTTCTGTCTTGTTCTCTCCTTCATCCTCCAAAGACAAAAACAGGTTCTCCACTTCATAATGAATCACGCACCGCGTGATATCCAACCTTTCGGTGCAACAGACTGCAGTGGAACATCAAAATCAAAATGCATCATTTTCAAACACGAAAAAAAAAGATAAAAGGTGTTCTCTCCATCTTGGACAAGTTACAAACTCCAGAGTTTCATCTCAGCCGATCACATGTCACCTTTATGTAAATCATCCTGTGATTCTTTTTGCTTCAGCTAATAGACTTGCAGCTCTGTGAGAGACGAGAACCGGGATGTGGCTGAAATGCAGATCTTGTGCAAGTACTGGCACAGCGAGCTTGAGTTTGAAGTGTGGAACACTTGGGACGAATAGGAAGTACAACAAAACAGGACATGTGACCTACTTGTGCATCTGGGAAACTCCTTGTTTGTACAGAGAATGTTTTGCAACATGAAAAAATATGAGCTTCACAGCAACTCACTCAAAAACTGGGGAAAGGCCAAACAACTGCAACTCCTTTTTTTTTTTCAGTGCTTATTGTAAGTGTCAATGGTTGTCTATTCAGAAAGAGACATATGCTTGTCTTTTTAATGTAAAACTGTTGCTGTTTAACAAGAAGGACCTATGACAAGACCCTGAGGGTCAAAAAGCGTTTTGTTACACTGCTTCTGGAAAGAGTGACCTCTGTTGTGACCTGTGTGGTTCTGCTGGCTTGTAGGCCCTGGTCCAATCCTGTCAGTAAGCCCTGTGAACTATCT
Source organism: Girardinus metallicus (assembly GCA_903067095.1). Taxonomy (NCBI): domain Eukaryota; kingdom Metazoa; phylum Chordata; class Actinopteri; order Cyprinodontiformes; family Poeciliidae; genus Girardinus; species Girardinus metallicus. The sequence goes on from CAEGAE010084745.1 coordinate 23,303, forward strand.
CCTACTTGACACTGAAGCATTTGTTTACATTTCAGATTAAGGTTAGCAGCAGAGGCTAACCTGTTTACATCAGAAGGTTTCCAGTCCCAATTACTGTTCAGAGTGAGTCTGAGTAGTTTATTACACATATATGACTGTGGCACACAGTTAAGGGGACTGCGACATCCAGTATTCAGATTTATTGCTGTGTGTATCTGGATATCAATCAGGGCTTTGGTAGGAGGAACTGCCGCAAAACTGAATACGAAGAGAGCTAAAGGATTGGCTTCAAGACTGAGCAAAGGCACCTCAAGTTTTTTGACAATCACATAAATTTATTTATTTGAAAGTCTCTCTAGTATAGTTCTATGTAACTGTCACTTTACCTTTGTTGTAAGATGTTATAAATTGGCTTATATCTTTCCATTTCAGCTGTTTACAGTTGCTGAGCAGTGCATTAATATTTATTAAGAATAGAATCCTATACTTCTGAGGAAATTTATCAGAATAATTTATTAGATTTAACACAGAGTTCCTGTTGTCACTACAGAAGATGCAAAACCTAGCAAAGTTAAATGTGATTGCTGGAAAGTCCTAAAATTGCTGGTTTAATTTGCTTAGTATGCCTTAAGATCAACAGGATCTCACCTTTGTCTTGCCGTGATGGAAATGGAGCCCCTTAAAATGTTTCCAACTAAATAAAACCAGTTTGTGAAACCAGCCAGTTTTTAGTGTAGGCTGAGCTACACTAAAAACTGGTAAATGCTGTCTAGTGCCAAGTGCTTAAAAGCTTTGGAGAAAGACAGGACAGTGGGAAGGATCAAAGATTAAGAAACAGGAAGATTAAGATTTAGATGGATACATAGCTGGCATGACTGGTTGTTATACTAATATCCTCTGACAGTTTTAACAGTTTTATGTTTAAGAAAAATAAAGAAAAAATAGACAAATGAACAAATAAAGATGACTAATAGTAAACCGTTCCTGTCTCTTTAATGAAACCAGTGGTCCTCCACAATCTGGAAAATTATAGAATTTGTTTTCAGAATTTCTAATTCAAGTAAAAATATTGTGCATTTATTTATTTCCAAAATCCACACCCATTTTAATTCTGTAAATGTTTCACTGTTTACAAATCTCCTCTATGGTAAAGACCAGAAGTGATGACAATCTGAATCAGGAAAAAATAATGTATTTTTGCCAAAACATCGGTAACTTCTCAGTGAAATTTATCTCTACATCTGAGGGGCCGTTGTGAAGAAAACTGCGGCAGATCGGCATCTAGATGTCACCAAAGGGCCATGCTGAGCGAAGACACGCCCACATAAACGAGGCGTAATCTCTGAATTTGGGAAGAAAATTATCCCGAAGAATTTATTTTAAAAAATGTATATGTGTTTTTAAAATTATTATTACCTTTATTCTGTAAATAAAATTTAGTAAGTAGTCAGTCAGAGTCCTTTTTGTTGTTATTTTACATCAGGCATCGTGTTGGCTAGCTGTGCGGTGATCAAGGATTGGTGGTCTCTCCCCCTGGTTAACTGCAGTGCCCGGCAACGCGCAGCCTCCCAGCAGGTCTGAGCGGGTTCACTTCAAGCAACGATTACTATACTTCTGGACTAAAACCGGATCGGTTAACGCAGGAGTGGAGTTATTATTTCAGTTGCGGAAGTTTGGTACAACTTCCACGCAGACCGGATCGCAGCCTAACAGACTTTTGCGCCCGTGGCTATGAAGTAGGAGAGCAGAGCGGAGTCCGGCGATAGGCCGTTAGCAGGCTGAGCTAGCCTACGTGAAGCTATTTGTATGGGCGCTAACTAGCCAAGTGCTATTTTTGTTAGCATAACAGATAGTAAATAACGACTTTTGGCGTGTCGTTATGCTGATGTACAGAGAAACCTTAGCGTGGTTCAGTGCAGTTGTATGTTTAATTAAGTTTCGCTGAGTTTTGAGGTCTTTTTTTTTTTGAGGAAAGTAACAAGAAAAAAATCAACAGCAACTTTAACGCAACGTATCAAGTGGAGTTTTTTTTGGTTTATTTTGGGGGATGATGTGTATACCAAAGTAATCAGTATTTTTAATCGAACAGACATTGATGATCAAACTTGAGTCGAAAACTGTCTGGACTGCACTCCTCCCTTGCTCCTTGACTGGACTACAGTTCGCATTTCAGCCTCTCTACACCCCGTCGACTGGACCGTTGTCCTCGATCTTTGGCCCGGCGTCACTAGCTGGCCGCTCGGCACTGGGTGCCCAATGGAGGATCATGACAACATGGACTATTTTTACCAGCAGGTACTGCAGAAGGACGTTACACGCAGACTGCAGGTCGGCCAGGACCTCATAGACTACCTGAACGACCCAGATCGCTCCCCGGACGTGGAGCAGGACAAGCCTCGGCTTGATAAGACCGTAGACGAGTTAACGGGATGGATCAACTCCAGCAATTTCAAGGTACGGGTGTGTGGGGGGGAGAGCCCAGTCATTGTGTGAGAGTGTCGTGGTGCTGGACGAACATCCTGTTGGCCTCTTCGTGTATTATTTTCAACTAATTTGCCTTCTGATCGGTAAATGCCTCGTTGTACAAAGAGGCTGGTTTCACTGAAACTAAAAGAGCTGACTGACTAACATGAAAATGAAAATATTATTAGATAATTATGATTCAGACTGGCAACATGTACATTAATCAGAGCTTTATAGGCACTTTTAATGTGAACGTGCGCCCAGAAATGAATGAGAAGCAGAGCGCTTTTGTCTGTGGCAGGCCAGCAGTCTAATCCTGCTACGTTGAAGGGAGACATTTTTAAATTTCCCACTGACTGGGTACTTTTCCTGCGCATTCCTGTGGTTTCTTGGGCTGTCGGTGTCTGCGATAGAGACTCTTTGTCAGGACTGTGGACTACAGGAGGAATTATAGATGAGATGGGGGAGGGGTTAGGAGGCTCATTGTTATGACCTTTAATTTTTTGTGCCTTTTTTTTTCTGTAACCTCAGTTTATTTGGGTGTCTTTTGTTCCCTTTTTTCCAAAAAAAAAAAAAAAATCCATTTCTCACTCTTTCCTTTGTGTGCCTGAATGTACTCTCAGCAGTACATTTGATTCCAGAAAAAACAAAAGAGTGATATTTTTGCACTTTTCTCTGCGTGCTACTCAAAGCAGCTAATACGTTGGTTGTAGTTAGACTGAAATTTAATTCTCAAGTTGCATTTGGAGTTAATAGATGTATTACTCAGCAAGATTTGAACACGGTGGCTGTTCAGCATAACAAAGCCTCCTTAAAGCACATTTCATCTGCCTTGGCTTGCATCAAGTTGTCACTGCTACTCTGTGTGAATCTCAATTGTCAAATAATACTGAATTCATGTCGGTACCCATGCACTTATACAAGTGTGCATACATGTTTTGATACATTTAAGCACATTTTTGTGTGCAAAATTTCAAAAATAGTCTTAGAAAAGGAAGTGGAATGTATTTATGAACATATTTAAAACCGATAGGTGTTGGCCAAAGTACTGTAAAACAATAAAAGTAGAGCCTCAGCGTCATAATAACATAAATCATAGTAGATAAAAAGCAACGATTTACTAAAGAGATTGCAGAATCGTAACGTAAATTTACATGAGCGTTGCTTCTTGATGTGGTGCAGTGTGATGTTTCTGCTTTATGTGCAGCATCCAATGCACAAGCTAGCATTTTCCTTTATTCTGGCTGTTTCTATATTGACATGTGCTGCTAATGGGTAGGGTTTGCGTCCCCGGAAAGGTCATCTTACCAACAGGCTTTTATCTTTTCTGTCGCCGTCGAACAGAAAGCTGGAGGAGTTTCAAGAAGACACTGAGTCAGCACGGTGATAGCGTTTAATGGAGAGCAAAAACTGAAAAATGACACTGTCAAAAAAAAAAGAAAAGAAAAGTGCAAGTCATGACCCACAGACATGTTTCAGTGTGTTCAAAGTGAAGCTTTTACGCTCAAGTACCTGTAAGGAATCAAAGCAAAAACTGTTCCTTGATTTGGCATTCTTTGTATTCTTCTCTGCCGAACAGCAGATTCTCTTCATAAACCCTGATCTCATCATCATCATCATCATCATCATCATCACAAGTGGCCGTATCTGGAAAACGCAAACAGGAAGCGTTAATAATGCATGACGCCGCATATGTGCAGTTCAAGTTAAGATGACTGAACACGTCTGGCGGTGATCAGGGACAGATTAGGTTACCAGACAGTAGAGCCCAGATGTTGTGATTGGTGTGTTTCTACTTAAACGGTCATGCCTTGTTTGTCAGAACCCCACTAAAGGAGCAACGCCGCTCCTGGAGCGCATTCGCCGTTTAATAGGAAACAGATGGACCCAAACAGCCGAATATTTTAATAGGCAAGTCCTTCATTTAAAAATGTTCCGCCAGTGTTTTTCATTGTTTTCAAGAACCTGGAAATCTCAAAGTGAGATAATATCTAAAAAAAGAATATTTTCCACTCAAGCCATGTCAAATGTTGGCACTTAGCCTGCTGCTCTGCAAGGCTAGCTCTTCCTGCAGGTGCTTAATAGGAAAACCCTTCCAGCGCAGAGAATTCAATGCAGCTTTGTGGGAAGCAGCTGCAGGAACTGTTGTGACACAGTCATTAAATGGTTGGTGGGTTCAGACAATGGTTCCAATCTTTTTTTTTATTTTTTATTTTATTGTTATTTAATTCCTCTGCTGTGTATTGGCGATTAGAAGTAAAGCTACAGGTGATCATTGCATCTAGAGAGAAACTCTGAGATCAAAATTTATGTTTTCTGTCGCTTCGGAACAACAACGCTCTCATTTGCAGTTTTGTCCAGTGAGGAGGATTCAGTAATAATTTCATTTAGTGAGAGTAAGTGGAAGCTGGGATGATCTGATGATCTGCTTTTTACCCCCATTAGGAGTGGAATATTTCTTCAGCTTTAGCAGGAATTAAATTTCCTGTTTAAAGACTAACTAAATGGACATCTCTAGGTATTAAAGCATTTGTTTATTTTTTTATCTCAAACTCAATTTAAGCCTCTCTGTACACCACTTACATGGTATGCGAATTAGCTGGGTAAGCCAACACACCTACGAACCCGAGCCTTTACAAAGAGACTTTCATATAGAGCTGACTATCCACAGTGTCTTAATGTCTCACATTCCTCCAGCTCCCTGGTTAAGAGTCTGGAAGGTATCATGTGTTGGCGAATCCCTTTTCATTTTATAATACAATATTCAGATGTTGTAGTTTTGTGTTGATAAAATATTATTTTTGCCTTCTCATTGCTCCCGTCACCTGTACATGTAAACGTTTTCAGTTTCTGTCAGGTTTCAGCAACAAATGTTACATATTTTGGAGATTTTTAAAAATATTTTCCTCCCATCGGCTCTGAGCTGTTCCCATTGCTGCAGTATTAACTGCAAATCATTATGCTGCCACCGCTGTGCTTTACTGAGGAGGTGATGTGTTTACAATGTTCTTTTAGGACCACATAACTTTCTTTTTTTTTTTTTTTTTTTAAAAAATGGGTCTTGTTATGGCTTCTTTGAACAGTTACGTCATACTGCTACTACATAAATGCGTATATCTATTTATGTACACAAATATATATGCATAGTTTTTAAATAGAAATGCAATAGGAAAGACTAGTTCTAGTAGTTCCTCTTTTTATTTCTGCCACATCTACATAGACTGTCTTCATGACACTGATGGTGTGAAACAGCTTTCTTTTGTTCAGATGTTATGTTAACCACACTTGATTTTATTTAGGGGTGACAGAGAAGGGGCTGAAAACAAATGTGCAACTAAGCCTGCCTCCACAAGCAATAAATCAATTAATCGCAGCGCCCGAGCTTATTTTGATAAATTAAAATAAGCTTGATAATCTCCTTTCTGGTTAATATTTTTTGAAGGGCAATTTTGTTTACAGAGACATAATTCGTTTAATTCATGGTTTAGGTTGTGTGTGGGTTTTATTTCGTTTTTATCAGAGCACACTACACTCTTCCAGTGTAGTGTGCTCCGTACAAAGTTAACGTTTATCAGTCGTTGAGAGAGCAAACATGCATTATTATGCCATTATTTTATTGTTTTATAGCAATAAATGTTACAATTTATTGCAATAATTTCTGGGACAATTTATTTGTCATTGTGACAGGCCTTCGCCAGTCTTTCGCGATGACTATTTGTAAAAAGACTTCACTCACTTGGTTCCTTGCTTAACTACTTACATGCCATTAACTTGGTCTGTTTTCTAAAAAAGAAAAATCCCTGTAACATACATTCAACTTTGTGGTTGTAACTTAAAATGTGTAAAAAACTTGCAGAGATGAATACTTTAGCACAGCACTTCCGCATAGCTCCTATTCCCTCGATATTCTAATGTCAGGGTTGATAACAAGCGTAGCCCTTTCCATTTCTTCTCCTCCGTTCCTCCATGTGAAGATGATACCAGATGGTTGTGGGTGCTTGATGGGGTGTTGGGTGGAGGAGGGGCAGAAGAAGCCTGAGGGATGTTTCCATCATGAATCATGTTGCTTTTCCCCCCTTTTTTCCTCATTTTCCCCCTGAATAACGTTGGTGTAAGTCGGTCTTCAGTTTGACCCAAGGCTTGCATTTCCTCCCCGGGTGATTTTTTTTTATTTATTTTTTTTTTCTGTTATGTTGTTTTGTCCTTCGTCTCCGTCTTTTTCTCACTCCTTAAACACAGTCACCTGGCTTCAGTCTTCCTTTGACCAAAATAGGGGAAAAACTGCGGGCCAGCTCTGATCTCCTGGCAAATATTCTTTAAATGGATTTTCTTTTTGGCTGTTGCAGTTTTACCAGAACGCTGCCAACAAAAGCATTCCAGGAGCGCAGCAGCATCGGGATGTGATCTTAATCAGAGGAAAAGTGGAAAAACTCCACTTCCAGACACAAATATGTGTCTGCCCACTGAATATTAGCGTTGTCACAAGTTAATGTTTATGTTGCAAAAAGTGTCTTGACTGAATTTTTAACTTTAAGAAAGTTGGCTGCATCTTTTTTCTTTGCGTGGGATTACTGCCCTCTTGCACTAAACTTTAAATAGAAGATACACATATGTAAGGAGATTTAAGCATCAGTGAAGATCTTTTGAGCAAACTTACACACAGGGGTGATGTTTATGTGGACCAAACAGATTTCGTTCTTCTATCCATACTGATCACTTTATACCAAGTCGGTGTCGTCTTCCAGGGCGTGTTAATATGGAGTTATTCCAAAATCTGGAACCACATATGGGGAGGCAAAACTGGCTCTCCAGATATGCACCAGGACAGCTGCTCCCTGCATTGGGATTTTTGGCAAGCAAAATCTTTCAGTGGGAGATTAAAGGTCCACATAGTAAAGCTCCTAAAGGGAAGATGGGTCCGCCTTGGATCGGCTGGAAGGACTCAGGAAAGTGTGGGCGATAATTTGGTGCCTGAACTTCTGCGCAGTCCTACGCTGGATAAGCGGGTTAAATTTGGTTCTCTGCCATTTGATGAACTAACATTGGTGTAAACGCTGGGTGACGGAGACTGGGCCGTGTTTGGTACTGCTAAAATGTGATGGTACTATTAGTAACAGTGTAGTAAACAGCATTTGCGTTGACATTATTTGTGCGATGAGCTACTCTTCTGTGTTTTTTTTTTGTCTTTTAGCACATCAGGTACTGTCTGTTTTAGTAATGCTAGCTTTTGATCTATGGTCAGTATGTTTAGAAACTCAACCAGATCTTTTAGTTGGGACATATTTTCTGTAATATGTTAGTTATCTGAAGGAGCAAATTTAAATTCATTCAGTGTGAATGATTAAATTTCAGTTTTAGTTTCTGTGGGTTTACATGAATTGGTTTGGTTGGTTTGATGTGGGGAAAATGGAGGTGAAACGGCCAATTATAACCATTGTTTTTCTTTCTCTCTGTGCTTTTGCAGGTGGCTTTGTTAGGGATAGACATCTGCGGGGCATTCGTGGACCGCTTGGGAGAGCGCTTCAAAGGATACCTTGGCACAGGTAAGAAGATTTCACTTACTTTTAAAAAAATTGTGTTTTCTTCTTGAATCCAAAGGTTCGCTTGGATCCGCTGGGCAGGCTTTGTTTTCGTCTAGCGCCCAAAACAAGTGAAAACAAGTTTAGCGGCAGCTTCGTTGCACATGTACCAACAAACCAGTTTGAACCCTTTTTTTTTTTTTTTAAGCCAACACAAACTTATACAGATTTTTGTAAAAGTGATTATAATGATCTCTTTCTTTTCTCTCTTCCCATGGCTCAAACGCTTTATCCACTGGCATAAAGAGTTAGTCGCGCATAAATTTGCCTCCTTGTTTTCATACTAAAGTCTTGTTTGTATTAACAGACAAAAGAAAACCTATGCGCTCAGTTTCGTGTTTCTTGGTTTATGAGTGGTGCAGTTTGTTAAAGAGTCACTGTCCTTTCAGCATCTGTGTGTGTGTGTGTGTGTTTTCATTTTGCCTCTCGCTTCCACTTTTTTGCTTCCTGGCTACGCCCCCTTTTTCTATTCCTCATCCCTTATACTTCTCTATACTTAGGCCTCCCTGTAGGTCACCCTGTTACACCCCATAACCGCGCCTTGTGTTAATGACCGTAGTGGCTCAATCCCATATCAGATTTCACACTCATTGGGAGTGTATGTGTGTGTTCTGTGAGTGCCAGCCGAGTGTGTGTGTGTGTGTGTGTGTCACTGCAAAGCCAGACTGCATCTTGTCACCAGCAAACATGCTGAACCCTGCAGTGCCACTCCAGGATTAGCGGCCTCATCAGCACACTGTGCAGTTCACCACCAGACATATTTTCAATCCGGTCGTGCTCAAGGACGCTGCTGAGCTGTGCTGCTATTATTATGAAACTGTGCACTTCAGATTTGTTTGAAAATCTTTGGTTTTTTGTTTGTAAAGCTGTGGAATATCCCCTCCTCAATATGACTTCATCTTTCCCCTGCAACACTCCCTTTCTTCATCCACCCAGCAGCACACGAGGAGGAGGAAGATGAGATCATTCAGACTGAGTGATTGTATTGATTTACAGGGCTGACATATTGCACAGCGCTGCTGAATTTACAGCGTATGTGCGTGCATGGACTCTGACAAAGTGCTGCGCGCCATCCGGCCAAGGCATCCTAAGTGGAAGCCGCGTTGAAAAATGCAGACCTCGTTTTGTGCTGCACTCTGATTTAATCACGCTTCGGTGTGTGCAGATTGACGGGTAAAGCCGGGCTGTGATTGGCCAGCATTCCTGTCACTTATCAATGAGATTGTGCTGTGGAAGGGAGATTTGTGTACGTTTTCATTTTTACTCCACTGAGTGACGTGTCCGACAATCCCTCCAACCCCTGCGTCGTGTTTGCTGTTTGAGGGTATTGTCCTTGTTGCCAAGGCAACCAGCTGTTGTGGTAGCATAACTTCCACACTGAGTTAAAGGACAGATTACATCACTCCCTCTGCTGATGTCTCATTCAGGGAATGTGGGTGGGAGTGAGTGTGTGTGTGTGTGTGTGTGTGTGTGTGGGTGTACATGAGCTACTTTGTCTATTGACATTGTATCTAATTGAATGAATGTTAGAGGTCATTATTGGGTCACACCAAGCCAGATAAAGTAGCAAAACAACAGTTTTATGAAGTTTATATTCTATTTTTATCTGACGTAAAGTTAGAACATTCTGTGTTTTAATTATAGGACATTAAAAAAACCTACTAGATTTGTTTCTGATGTCAAAACTAGAACTATATTTTTACAATAAACAACAATTAGAACTATGTAGCATTGATATGCACTGATTCCACTTTCATGACCAATTTCCAATCTGTTTTGACTTGCTGATACCAGTTTGAAGCAATTTTCACTTTCTTTTTTAGGATATTTGATAAAGAGATCCTAAAAGATCCAAGCATCTTTTTCTAGCCTTTTTTTTCTGAAAGTGGTTCTCACTAAAACCAGGAAGATAGAGCACATAACCCCAGTTTTAAAGTCCCTCCACTGGCTGCCTGTAGCTCAGAGAATAGACTTTAAAATACTGTTGTTAGTTTATAAATCACTGAACGGTTTAGCACCACAATACATTAAAGATCTGCTGTTGTTCTACCAACCTTCCAGACTTCTGGTTCTGGTCTGCTCTGCATCCCCAGAACCAGAACCAAATGAGGAGAAGCAGCATTCAGCTTCTATGCACCACAAATCTGGAACAAACTTCCAGAAAACTGTAAAACAGC
>CAEGAE010084749.1:0-12723 GCA_903067095.1 Girardinus metallicus
TATATATATATATATATATATATATATATACACATATACATATATAGCAATGGCTTATCTATGCTTAAAATGGTAAGCATAGAAACAGTGGATTAAAATACAACCTGTTCCCGGTCCAAGCCTTACACCACCTATGAAGTGGTTTTGCAGCCGATTATGATCCCATACTGTTATCTCTGCACAGGCCTCTCCAAGGTCCTCCGATCGGAAACCGCCATACATCATGGTGTGGTTGAACAAAGGGTTGGCTGTTCTTTTTACTACCCGTGTCTTCTGTCGGTTTTTCCGACTTGTGTCCGGAAGTACAGTGCTGTAGTAGCACAGTAGCAGTATGAGTCATTTTTAAATTTGAATAACAGGAAATCACTGACATGGAATAAAAAAAAAACTTTAGATTACATCAAGTATAGCAAGATCTACAAAAGACTTTCTAATTTTCACCATAATTTTTGTTTGATTTATTGAGTGTCAACAGGAATGACTACAGTCTGCCGTCATCGTCATGTAATGTTTTATTCAGATATTAAAAACCATAAGCCCTCATAATAGGTAGCAAAACAGTTTAGAAATGTATGTCCTACCACTTTAAGAAGGGGTTGATAATGACTCCTCTGACTGGAGGTAGATCCTTGCAGTCTTTCACCCAAATTAGCAGCTCCCCAGCCTCTGCTCTTTTATTTCCCTTACCTACGGATCAAACAATAGCTAATTTTCTCACTTAATTTTAAGTGAGAAAATTAATACAAGAAAATATCTGCTAGTTTATAACTGCTCACCCTTGATTGTCTTTGGCACAAATTTCAGGGCTACTCTCATCTTTCCACCATTTTCTTTTAGGTTTGAAGGAAGCTGTCCAAATATTTCTGCTGGGACCTGAAGAATGCAGTTCAGGTCAGTTAGGTATAATCACTTAACTGACCTGCAACTCACCTATGAAGACAGGAGCAGTTACCTTGGCTTTTAATGCATATTCATTTATCTCCGTGTTGTCAAAGTCCCATTCAGACAAATCCAAGTCTACATCACCCAGGAAGCTGTTCCGCCCAAAAAGGTCATTATGCCACACAGAGACATTCAGGTTCTGTTTTTTCAACTCTTCAAGACTGATTTTAAACTATGAAAAAACAACAACAAAGTCAAGTGTGGGGAAAAAAGTTGAGCAATTCATCTATTGTTACGTAACAGCTGGTAATTATGAGTACTCAATGATATCTTTGAGGCCGTCAGGTATTTGTTTTGCCTATCACAGCAGTCCAGCACATTTGGTAATTTGTAAAAACACAAGAGACTATTCAATTTCAAAAGCTGCATCTACCAAAGACTAAAACACAAGTATTAGTTTTTGTCAACCAAGTAATCCAGCTTCCTTATTAAACAAGGAAATAATCATCATGCTGCCATACCACACATACAGGCTCCAAACCTGTTCCATTTATGAATAATGAAGGCTACCGTACTCATTGAAACCTTCAAAGCAGCAGAACTTTTTCTATGTCCTTCTATAGGGTAAGGTAGATTTTTATTTCATGGTTGGTATTTCTGATTTGACAATCACCATCAACTGTGGGACCTTTTATAGAAATGTGTGCATTTCCAAATCAAGTCCATCAAGTCTACTGAATTTACCACAGGTTGACTCCAGCTTAGTTGTACAAACATCTCAAGGATGATAAGTGGAAACAGCTTTATTTTGAGCGTCAGGGCCAAGGCTAGAAATACTTAACCTTTTTTTGCAAAAAACTCAAACTTTTTTCCACCTTGTCTAATGGGATATTTTTGTGTATAATTTTGAAGAACTAAATTAATTTAATACAATTTGGTGTAAGACTGTTATATAACAATATGTGAAAAAAGTTAAGCGTCGTGAATACTTTCTAGATTCACTGTACAAGCCTGGGGCAAGAATTCAATAAAAGTGTGCCGTCATCCACCTTTGATGAGAGTACACATCAAATTGTGTTTTGAGCATTTAAAAGGTAAGAATAAAACGCATAAGGGTCTCACCTTGAGAACTTCATTGTATGTTGGATGAAATGTCTTCTTTTTAACAGTGGTTTTTCTCTTGCCCAATCGTGTATTATCAGGAACAAGGCAGCACTTCACGTACCTGCAAATATTTGGACAGAAATAAAGGGTTGGCATTATCTAAAAGATGTGGATGGAGTAGGCTCTTTGATTTTTGTCACATATTTTATTCTGTCACATTAAAATGGAACTTCACTGAGAAAACTTACAAGTCATAATTCTTTCTGGTTTCATTAGCAGCCAATCCACTGCACTTTACCACAAAGATCTGAAATTCTTCAATCTTTTGGATGTAGTTCACAGCAAACTGAATGCTTCCTTGGACCTCCATGTCTAAAGGGTAGATGGTGCTTATGCTGCTGCTCATCTTGATCATTCATGAAATGTCAAAAAAGAATTTAAATTTATTTATGGTGCTGCATTCATTTGCAAAAGGCAAATATTTTCACCTCCTTAAAATAATGGTCTAAATAATTTTTTTACAAAAGTAAGTTTGAAAAAAAAAAAGCAAAAAAAATTCAATCATTACCTTTTTCTTTCCAAAAGATATTTTAGGCAAAATAATCACTTTGTCAAAAAAATCAAAAATAAAAATTGACACATGCCATTATTTTAGGAAGATGACGATATGTCAATTGTACACAAGACATTGTTAAGAATGGACAGGAAAAGGTTAGGTAAAGCGATACACTTACAAAATATGTATGGTTTAAAATGCCGTTGACATGAAAATAAACCATGACTTTCATTTGATGAAAGACTACTAGATACCAGTTATTAACTTAATGAAACTGAATGCTATTTCCAACCATCATATTCAGCTCCTCCTACTGGCTATGCAGTGAGTCTATGACTACTTTAACTTAGGTGACAGTGCTAATAGTTTTTGGTATTCTGCCAACTTTGAAAACTTGCAGATTTGAATACATTTAATTTCTCATAATACATTAGAGACAGTTTCTTATAGCTTAACTGGTTTCCAAGAAATACAAAATTCTAATGAATTCACTTGTCAGATGTTTCTTTCCATGTGTTTGTTCCTGTCAATAATTAACAATTAGATTCAACATTTTGAAAATCCCATCCTTAACACCCATAATGTGTTGACAACTCAGTTAGTAATGTATAGACATACAGATGACATGGAGGCCATTGCTGAGGACAAACTTGAATTGGAACTGCTGGCATTTATCCTGTTACCCGAAGTGCTTCTTGATTGGCTGTCATAATCTGTCTGATAGTGTAAACAGGTAGAAAGAAACAAATGGAAAATAATAAATACAATACAAGGGTAGAGACAAAATGTCAGGACACTTAGTATGAAGATATGTGACATTTAGACCAAACTTCTCTGGCTAGCAAATGCAAATCTAACACAGATGTAAAACAAAGAACAGTATAACTCTGTGCAGAGAAGATCATCAAACAGAAGTCATTTCTAAGTTATTTACCTTTTGCTGCTGAAGACTGGGCACAGAAAAACTGCTTTTCAAGGTAGTGGAGTCGGAAAGAACCTGAACTAATGATGGAGGGAAATGAACAGAAGACATGGGTGACTTTTAATCTCATCAGTACATAAAGTATTCTACAGGTTAAAATGACACTTTAGACCAGGTCATGGAAACAACTTTTTATCATAATCCACAAGTAGTTCAATTTCAAACTTGAAATTATTTTGGGTTCTTTCTACTCCTTAATAGAAACTAAGCACTAAAACTAAGGCAATAAAAATGTTATTTTTTGTTGAATTCCAGGTTGCTGTCCAACAACAAAGAACAATGGTACAACAATAATACATATTCTTTTCCTGTTACTTGTTTCTGAGGAGAAATTTTCCAAACTCTTGGATGAAGATATGATTCTTGAGGATAATCGTGCCAGCACTGATGTGATGGGGTTTTCAGCACAGCCTAAAAAACAGGAAATATAACTTATCAAACATTCCAGCAGAATCTGCTGACTCACACTCACTGAACACTTTCCTTCTACTCAACTGCCCATAAGTAGTTGGTTATAGCACTCTGAAATATCAGACCACTAAATTTGACCATTTGATTTTGCTTTTAGAAACATATATTTAAAAAAAAAACAAGAAATTAGAGGCTATTTGATCAGAAATACAAAGCATTTCCACTGGTGACATGTTCAGGAAGCACCAGCACCCCTGGTAACCCCACCAAGAATAAGCATGTAAGTATTTTGTGTCAATGGCACTTTAACTGTACGTATTTCTCTTTTTTTAGTGTCAAAAAGTTATGAGCGAAATTTTAAAAATGATTTGAGTTTAATTTTTTATTTTGGAAAACTAAAGATATAATTATTTTAAAATAGAAACAAAAAGGGCCCATTTATTCATATTGCAAGACAGGATGTGGTCACATATGGTAGACGACAGAATCCACCTTCAAACTATTTTGATTCAGGTGGCGCACAAGTGACCACCTCCACTGTTACAATATGAACAAACAGGCCTTTTTCTGTTCCTGTTTTAAATTGATTGCATTATTTGTTGTGGGAAATAGAAAATGAAAATCAAGTCATTTTTAATACTTTCATTTATCCCTTTTTGACAATAAAATATAGAAACTCTGTTTTAATTAAATTTTTGTATTTTAAAATATAAAACAATTAGCAACTTGTTACTTCATTTTTAATACCTGTTTATAAAAGTAAACTTAAATGACCAAGACATACTCGCACACATTTGAAAAGGTAACTTAATTTAGGACAAATTAAAAAAAAGGCTTCAATTACATAATGGACACATAGAAATGTGTGTTCGTTAGGTTGATTTGGTAATAAGTTCAAAACCTTTCCGATTCACTGTGAGTTAATTTGCACAAGCAAAGAAAGAATGTTTTAGGCTCACTGCCAGAATTTTCCATGGACAAGTTCTAGCAGAGGAACTGGAGCTGTAAACTATGGTTTATGCCACAGGTGTCAAACTCCAGTCCTAAAGGGCCACTGCCCTGCAACTTTTAGATGTGCCTCTGCTGCACCACGCATGAATAGAATAATTAGGTCATTAGCAGGCCTCTCTACACAAGAAGGAGGTAATTAAGCCATTTCATTCCAGTGTTGTGTACTTGTGGCACATCTAAAACCTGCAGGATAGTGGCCCTTGAGGACACTGGTCCCCTTGGTTTCCAGATAATACTCTGGGGGCTCTTTGTGGTTTGTGAACAGCATTGCTATCTGCACCAGCATCTTTTTGTTGTTGGAAAGAAGGAATGTGGGCTTTCCCTTGTTGCCCAATATAATGCTGATTGTCCTGTGGGATTAAGGCTTTTGCCAATTGTGTAGGAGGTTTAATTTTCTATAAAGTTTGTTTGGACTCTAATCAA
The DNA here is from genome assembly GCA_903067095.1 of Girardinus metallicus. Classification (NCBI taxonomy): domain Eukaryota; kingdom Metazoa; phylum Chordata; class Actinopteri; order Cyprinodontiformes; family Poeciliidae; genus Girardinus; species Girardinus metallicus. The sequence goes on from CAEGAE010084749.1 coordinate 5,370, forward strand.
AAAGGAAGATTTTCACATTTTTAGTTGATTCAGCTGACCATGACATGTTTATCAGTCTACTTGGTTTAAAAATAATTGTAATGTTTTCATCAGAGTTAGTGTTTTATTGCACTTTGTTTTGTTGTTTGTGAAGACTTCTTCCTTCATCTCATTGCTGATATTGATTTACTTTTCATCTCTCGCTCCCCCTCCTCACCTCCACCCTTCAAACCATAAGCTTCTTATGCTTATTTACTTATTTTTAAATAAACCATTAATTATACCCTCCTAGTTTTTTGTATCTTAATCCCTTGGACATTTACTGTTACACCCCCACCCAAGGGAGGAAATCCCATGTCATTATTGGAGGGACAATAAAAAGGGAGATTTCTTAAGAGCAATTTTTGGGGGGGACCAACAAAGTTAGAGTGAAATGTCACAAAAAATGTGGTTTGAAAAGTTTTTAATGTGCTGCAAAACCAAAAATGACTAGTAAGTATAAAAAGTATAAAAGTCAAACTAAAATTTAAATGTTTAGATGAGTTTGGTTCATTGTCACTGATCTCATCTCTGCTACACCTTTACAAAAGCACATCTAGAAAAATGTTCAGATTTTATTTTGTGATTGTAAAGGATCTATGTTGAAGATAGTAGAAATAAAGATACCTTTCTTTTTTTTTTTTTTACTGTCAGCTGCTCTGCTTTATTACCCCTCAGCTCTCGGCTCCCACACACCGAGCCGTCGGCCATTCTCAACATTCAGCCCCTCCCTCCAGTTTCAAACTCTTCTCATTAACATAGGAGTTAGAGAGCTAAATGTGATTAAGATATTTGCTACCTTTGACAAAAATAAAGCTTAAGTTTATCAAAGCAATGTAGTCAGTTTTGCTAGTTTTGATTTTCAAGAGGGCTGCACAGTGGAGTATTTGGTAGCACTTTTGCCTTGGAGGAAGAAGTAATGGGTGTCCTCGTGGCCCTTTCAGCATGGAGTTTGCATGTTCTCTCAGAGTTTTGATTTTTTTGCTTGTGCTACAGAGCCACAGCTAGCTCTTCACTTCAGACGGCTCTGATATAGCCTGTGCTGTTCCGCAGCGCAGGCTATATCCTCCTACATTATCCTTACTTTTTTACTTAGATGGATTTATTTTGTTCTTAGTTTCTTTTGCCTTTTCATATTGATAATGTTTAAATAGAAAGGTTTCTTTTATGATTTATTTGGGGGGAACCAACCTACACTTTTCCAAGTTTGGGGAGGTCCAAACCCCTCCAGGTCCCCTGAGATTTCTGCCCATGCCCCCAGATGTACCCCATGACTGCCTTCGGGACATAACGCCCTTGCATTTTTCCCTGTCATGTTTCAACTCACTCATATTGATTGAAGTGCCGTTGTAGAAAAGGACTGTATGGTAGACTGAAAATTAATATGGTCACCTTCCTGAAATAATGGCCCAAGTAATTTTTTGCCAAAGTTTTTTTTCTTCCCCTAAATCATCTTTTGGCAAAAAAAAAAAAAAGGTAATTTTTATGTACTGCCACATCTTTCAGCTGAGAAAACAATTCCTCAGCTGATGTGGATTTAAGGAGTTTGTAGTTTCTTTACATAAAGTGGTGTTCTGTGTTATACATTATGTTGATTTGGTTTCAGTGGAAAATGAGGCCAAATCATTATTTCCTTTGTCTATATTAAAAGTTTTATCTGAAGCAAATTTGCAGCATATTTCTTCATAGCCTCTCAGAGTAAAAATGCCCTGTTCCTCCTATTGAGGTTTTCTTCTTCTTGAAAAACTTTACTGGTAATTATGTTTTGATGAAAGATCTTGTGATGCTACTTTTGAATCATCATACAGCAATGGCTTACTTTGTGAGGACATCTCAAGACAGTAAATGTTGTGCCTGGGTGTCCAGTCTCTGGCTTCAGAACTGCAGTGACAATCCTCCTCAGGCTTTGTGTGCCCTTGAACAGGCTTATCTGGGTCATGTGCAGCTAAAACAAACGTGGGCAGGACTGTAACTAGTGGCTCCGGATAGGATTGGTCCGATACAACTGCGAAAAACGATTACATTTAAGATTAGATTTCTAAAAAATAGTTAATATTGCATCCTGTTAGGGGTTCTCTGAGTGAGTAATTGACAAATAGACTTGGATCATTTGACTATTATGATTCTAGGTTCTTGGGTTGGGTTATGTTTATTTCTGTGTTTCTGTTCCTCTTTAGTTTAATCAGTTATGTTCTGGTTCACTTTAGTCCAGGCTGTTTTGGTCATCTTAGTTTATGTTACTTTATTATTTTGGTTAGATCTCATTCCTGTTTTCCTTTAGTTTAGCTTCATGGTGTTTTCCAGTTATGATTATTTTCTTATTTTTGTTACTCTAGTTTCATTAGCTTTCATTTAATACATGGGTTGTGCATTACCCTGGGCAACAGTGTAAAGCACCATAGTGTGTTCACATCATGAACCGCCCTCTGCAGATTCATGATGGGAATTTTGTTGAAACTTTAGATAATTTTGGTGGCATTTGTACATTTAAACAAAAAATTAACAGCAAAAATTTTGAATATTTAGTCTAGAAGGAAAGAAAAAAAAATCTGAAAGTCAGACTTTCCCCTTGTTATTAATTAATAACAAGGGGAAAGTCTGACTTTCTGATTTTTTTTTACAGGTTTCAGTTTTAAACAAAATTTGCAGTTAGCAAGCTAAATACTTAATTTGAAGCTAATTTAGTTTGCTTAAATATTTTGCTTTGTAGCTAAACATTTAGTGACAATTAAATATTTAGTTTAAAACTATTACATTTATAAATGAATGATAAATATGGTGAAAATATCTTTGAAAAATTATCCCCTATTTTTTTTATTTTAGAACTGGCTAAATACCTCAAATAGTCACTGTTAATTTTTGACTGTATAACTTTACAAATGGCATCCCATACACTTCAAATGTAATAAAACAGAAACATTTTTAACATTGCACAAAAATGCAAAATAACTAATTTGAAGACCAAGCTAAAATTCTTAATAAAAATATCTACAAAGCACCGCAGCTGAAAAGAACTTAATCACAGATCATACAGGATTATCTAAATACGAGTGTTTAAGGGCACACATGTTATCAATATGTAAAGATGACTAGTTTTTTTTTAAACAAAAATTCTCACCAGCAAAGACTGGGTGTTGATCAACTTCAGGCTCCAGAAGATTGGGCTTAGATGTGCCTTTGAGTTCTCCCTCCTGTAAATCTACTTGGCTTTGTTGGAACAAAAAGCTGCATGTGCTATTTTCAGTATGGCACTTAAGGTCATTTGGACATTCTGCTACAGGGTGTTTAATGTCTAGCAGGTTTTTTTCTTCAAGATATTCCCCATCCTTCCTTTCCAAAACACTCTCAGGAACAGAGCTTAAATCGAACTTGTTGCTCTCTGACCATTTATTGGTGGTTAGGTTAATTTGACTTTGTGGGCTTGGGTGATGCAATACAGACTCTGTGTTAGTGGCAGACAACATGTTCCCAGATTGCACCAGTTTGTCATGAGAACCAGTACATCTTCCACTTGACCCATCTCCATAAAAAAAACAGTCCTGTGTTCTCATGCTGACTTGATTATTTGGACTCTTCAGAACTGGACTGGATACACTCAGAGTAATTGCTCTGTCAACTGTATTTATCTTAGAGTTAATGACATTGAAAATGCAGCTTTCAGGTGGTAACGTGGTCTCTGCAAGAAGTAAAAACAAATAAGCACATATAAACAAAAATATGGTTGATGCACTTCTGTTATTAGATGTTTAAAAATTCCTTCTATTCCCACAAACCCTAGACAAACACTCTCTAGAGTAGTCCACCACTGACTTTCCCCTTCATGTTTGCATGTTTGTCTAATGGAAGTAACTTTACATGTGTTTAATTTCTTTAGACTTTACTTTGTCTTCTTCCTCTATGCTAAAAATGAACTCAAAGATGAAACTGTATATAGAATTTAAGTATTCCAATTTTTGTACAAAGGGTAACTATATTGTTTAAATCCAGTAAGGTTACTGGATTCATTCACAATAAGTTTTTTTTACAGTGATATATTTACTTGCATATCATTACACATCGTCCGTTGTTTACATACTGTTGCCTGTGGCAAGAAACTCCTGATTTACCAGTCTGTTTTTGTGCATGTTCTTCCTGAGTTCTCTGTGCTCCAACTTCCTCCCAAATATCAGAAATATGTATGTAATAATAATTTCTGGCTCTTTTGCACATACACATTCTCTCCTATGGGGTTTGACGTATGTAGTTTAGTGCAGAGGTTGTGGTAGACTTTTTTGTCGTCATTTAAAAAAAATCCTCAATCAATTTTTACCCATCAGTTTTTAAAATAATGGCATTTAACTGCATTTCATTTTCATTATGTTTAATCGATATTCAACAAGCTGACCAGATAATCCACATAGTGTCTTCAAGCTGAATACACTTAACTTTTTCTATTTTATAAAATAACTCACTCTGGTTTTGGGACAAGGTCAAATCTGATGCTTCATCCAATAACTGGATTTTGTTTTCCTCAAAAATCTGTTCACTGTTAAATGGATTCCTTCTTACCTTCAAAAGAAGAAAAAAATGACAATCTTAACTTCAATAACACTAAGCAACATTAGGTAACATTGATTTTTTTTTCTACTCCTACACTGTGTACCTACTTTCATTCGTGTTGGTAATACAACTGTTGAAGCATCACTTAAGGTTTTATGGAAATTATCCATTTCATACCTGTTCGGAAGAACAGACACGACCAAAGGAAACACAGGAAAAGTGTTAATCTTTTGTGATAGAACCATCCATCTTCCTTCAGAATGTCTTTTTGTCTTCCTCAAGGTCTCCTCCCCATGCGACGTGCCTGGAACATCTCAGGAATTTTGTTAGACGTCATCCCAACAAAATGCCCAAATCACCTCAATTGGTTCCTTTTGATGTTGAGGAGCAGGCGCTCTCGGATAACCAAGCTTCTCAACCTATATATTGCTTGTATGCGCAATCTCGTTCTTTCGGTCACTACACAGAGTTCTCGACCACAGATGGGGGTAGGAATGTAGATGACCATGTTCTGTCAGATCAGCATACCAGCATACAGATCCAGCCATCAGTAGCACAAACTGATGGCTGGATCTGTCAGACAAGTATATGCTGCAATTACCACATGCTTTTATTTAATCAGCAGCATGACGTAGAAGTTAGATTGTCATAAACTTTGTTAAAAAAAGTTTGTTTCTTATTACTAACAAATAAATTGACATATACAGCTATCAGTTTGTGATATGCGTATGACGTTCTGACAAGGTATGCTGATCTGACAGAATACCGGAAATGGGTAGAATATTTTCTCCAGGTTGGGATCAAGGTTCTGCACCAAGTGAAGATGTTTAAGTAATTTGTCTTGTCCACAAAATGAAGCGGAAGATTGCATTGGTGCAGATGCACCAATGTGCATCTGGTACCCTCCTGCCCCCCAAAGATGCTGCAAGGGATATTCACCCCTGGAGCTTTGCCACCAAGGCACTCTTTCACCACCTCAGTGAACTCAGTACCAGAGATTGGAGAATCTGACCTGAACACCCCAGACTGAGCTTCCTCTTCGTTTTATGGAGTTCACAAGAACAAAGTTAATTCTAGCTAGGACATTTCATACTTCAGAAGAACTCAAGAGAACGTCTTGTAAATCTTCCTTCTGGCACCATTTGTAAATCACAGTTGTCATCACACAAATAAAATGTTCTATCCAGATTTGTCAAGGACAAGCTGCAAGAACTCAAGAATAATGCAATTTTGTTTCTCTGATTATATGTTTTGTGGTTAAATTGGTCAGTGCCTTTGTAGTTCTTTATCTACTCGAGAGGACACCAAAGTACTTTGCACTAAATTCATTCACTAGTTCAAGCACACATTCACATCCTGAATATTTACAGTTTGCTACTGTGCAAGTTAATTTGTTTTGGTGGTTTAAAGAGTATGTTTTTCCTTTTTCTGTACTATAAGTATTACTGTATTGCTATAGTATAGGCCAATACTTATTTAGTTGGTAGGAGCTTAACAGAAAAGCTGTGCACGCCTGAAAGGAGCTTAAGATCTTTCTTTTTCAGCAGTGAAAAATAGCATCATGTGATAGTTCTAAGAAGATTATGAAGAACTGTTGGGGTCATTTATCCCTGTGCTATGTGAACTTACTCCTTAAGTCAAATCACAATCAAGCAGGCACGCTAATCATAACATGCTGGGCCTCCGTCCATGACTACAGGAGGCTGGTATAAAAACTACAATTAACCCATTATCAGTGTTAGTAAGAAGAAGTTACACTGCATGATTATGTTACATAATGATAATAAAGAGGAGCCACTAACAGAGGTCCGTCTCTTCCGTGCAGGTTACTGCATTGGAGAGGACCTCCTTATGAAACAGCTCCCACCTACCCCTCGCCCTCACCTCTGCTCCTCATGTACACATACACACACACACGTACACGCACATGCACAATATATATATATATATATATATATATATATATATATGTATTTGTGTATGTGTGTATATATGTATGTATATGTAAGTATGTATGTATCTTGCCCAGACAGATAGTTTTTTTTTAAATCATTTGTCTAGAATCTCAGTAAAGATTTAACGTTAAGTTTGATGTGAATCTCCAAAAGAAATGTGCACCAAACAAAGTTGAAAATCCTACTGTGAACTGCTAAGTAAATTCTCAAGAGAAACAACGGCTGCTAACAGGTTGTGATGAAACTACATTGATGTGACGAGCTTATATAATCACTGGTGATGTCAGAATTCTGCCTTTGGAGTTATACTGTGATGCCACATTGTGACGTCACAGTTTCGTTTGATGTTCAGAGCGGGCTTGTCTGATGGAGTTTTTTATTAGCAGGGTGGATGCGCCCGCAACCTGACAGCAGAAAGAGTCTGTAGGCTTTTAAACGGTCACTGGTTGCCATAGTTACCCACCATTAACTCTTTTTTTTTTTGATGTTGGTAAGCATGTTGTGAGTGTAGCTAGCCTAGGCTAATATAACTGAGTGATAAAATAAGTTATGCTTTGCAGGGGCGCCATATAGGGGGGGAAAAGTTAGGACAATTCCAAGGGTCACTGACCAACAGTCAGTAGAAGACAAGAATGACTTGGTGGTTATTTTGCTACTAAATTAATTCAGAAAATCAGGTTTTCAAAAAAAATTGAGAGACAAAGAGAGAAAAAAACAAGAGTGCCAATTTGTAACTTAGTTGTTCTCCGAGAGGTGTGTAGACTGTGTCAGGTTATCAACCATTCAGCATAGTTAGCTCTTCTACAGACTGTTTGCCTCAATTTCACTAACATTTAATGATT